>JAESVK010038784.1:0-18522 GCA_017140935.1 Hamamelis virginiana
GCTATCGATAGATGACCTATCGATAGCGGTCAAACCACCTATCGATATATGAAAGGTTCTGGACAAGGGTAAGAAATCTCGATTTTTTTTTTTTTTTTTGTAAAGGTAACAGGGATTGGTGGGTACAAAATTTGGCATCTATCGATACCCAAAGTGGATATCGATAGATGTAAGCTGCTGGAAAAGGCTGAAATATGTTGCAAAATTTTGAAGACTACAAAACCCCCATCACTCAAATGAACTCACCAAAAGGCTTTCTAAGTTTTGAATGAAATGGTAAGTGTATAAGCTCAACAAATGGGTGCTAGGGATAACACAACACGACAAGAACACATGGCTACAAACACAAAAGAAGGCCTAAAATCATTTTTCAAAAAGACTAACAATGTTCTCAATTGATCAATCACAATGCATAAATGAGAATTCTAATCAACACAATTGCAAGCATGAGCACAAAGCAAGAAACCAAAAATGCTGAATAAAAGAATAGAGTAATTACATTCTCCCAAAAAGAAAAGAAAGGCTCCGAAAGCAAGTGTAAGGTTTCAATCTCCACTAATCATAGGATTTAACTCAACTCAATCAACTAGATTATTAATTCATAAAAGCTCGTGTAAGTGATCAATTTCAAGACATTAAAACTAGCTTTCAAAGAGAAATTATGCAACAGTTCGATAACCAAGGCTCACAACATGCATACCCAATCAACTAGCCATTTCAATGAACATGCTTCAAAAAGAATCAACACAACATAACTAAATAAGCAAAAATAGCCATGAATGGAATGAATGCTCCCCCCCAACTTAAATGGAACATTGTCCCCAATGTTAAGGAAAAATCCTCTCCAAGGCTCTAATATGCACACCTAAAACAAACAAAAACAAAGAAATCAAGCTAAACTAAAACATGGGTTTCCTCCCAAGAAGAGCTAAATTTTACGTCTTCAGCCAGACGTCTTGAAATCCACTAAGTAGAATCATAGATCGGGTCCTCCAAGGACATATTTTCCACCACAAGGCCATCCTGAATGGTTTCATCACTAACCCCCTCAATGTAAGGCTTAAGCCTTTGACCATTCACCGAAAATTGAGCTCCACTCTTGGGGTTCTCAACCTCAACCGCCCCATGGGGAAGGACCTTGACCACAAGATAAGGACCATCCCATCGGGATCTTAGCTTGCCAGGAAAGAGACGCAATTTAGAGTTGAATAGCCACACCTTTTGATTGGGTTCAAAAGCTTTTCTGTTGATGTGACTATCATGGAATTCCTTCATCTTTTCTTTATAAATTTTGGAATTCTCATAAGCCTCATTGCGAATCTCTTCTAACTCGCTAAGTTGCAGTTTTTGATGCAAACCCGCTTCATCTATTTCAAAATTAAATTTCTTTATGGCCCATAGAGCTTTGTGCTCCAATTCCACGGGAAGATGACAAGGCTTTCCAAAAACAAGTCGGTAAGGGGACATGCCAATAGGGGTCTTGTAAGCCGTCCTATACGCCCAAAGTGCATCATTTAAGCGCAATGACCAATCCTTTCGGTCGGGCCTAACGGTCTTTTCTAAGATATGCTTGATTTCCCTATTTGACACTTCCACTTAGCCACTAGTTTGAGGGTGGTAGGGGGTGGCAACTTTGTGAGTGATGGAGTACTTGGCAACTAAAGCCGCAAAAGGCCTATTATTGAAGTGAGACCCTCCATCACTAATGATTGCCCTAGGGAACCCGAATCTAGAGAAGATATTCTCTTGCAAAAATTTCACCACAACCTTGTGGTTATTTGTTCGAGTGGCCACTGCTTCCACCCACTTGGACACATAATCAACCCCGACAAGAATGTACTCATAACCACGGGAGACTGGGAATGGGCCCATAAAGTCGATGCCCCACACATCAAAGATTTCAACTATCAGAATTGGGCTCAAGGGCATCATGTCTCTTTTTGAAATATTCCCCATCCGTTGGCAATTCTCACAAGTCTTACAAAACTCTAAAGCATCCCTAAAGAGTGTAGGCCAAAAGAACCCACATTGCAAGACTTTTGCCGCAGTCTTCTTCCCACTAAAGTGACCCCCACATGCCAAAGTATGGCAAAATCTCAAAATATCTCGCACCTCATGATCCGGGACACATCTACGGATTACTTGATCCGCACAATATTTAAAAAGAATAGGATCTTCGCAAAAATAATATTTGATTTGTGCATAAAAACAATTTTTCCTATTCTTGTCCCAATCTGATGGAATGAGTCCCGTGGCGAGATAATTGATGATGTGAGCAAACCAAGGCAAGTGATGATGTGAAATGGTCAAAATATGCTCATCGGGGAATTTATCTTGAATGGGTACAATGTCCAAGGAAGGTTCAACCAAGATTCTTGACAAATGGTCCGCCACAACATTTTCACAACCCTTCTTGTCCCTAATCTCATAATCAAACTCTTGAAGCAAGAGTATCCACCTAATCAGTCTAGGCTTGGTCTCTTTCTTGGACAGAAAGTATTTCAATGCGGCATGATCAGAAAATACAATGACCTTAGATGCAAGAAGATATGATCTAAATTTATCAAATGCAAAGACCACTGCTAAGAGCTCCTTCTCGGTTGTGGTGTAATTGATTTGGGCATCAACAAGGGTTTTACTAGCATAATAAATGACATGAGAGTCCTTCCCTATTTTCTGCCCTAAAACTGCCCCAATTGCATAGTCAGAGGCATCACACATAACCTCAAATGGAAGGGACCAATTGGGTGCTTGCATAATTGGGGCGGTGCTCAAGGAAGAGCGTAGCTTTTTAAAAGCTTCCATACAATCCTTGTCAAAGACAAATGGGGCATCCTTGGCCAGTAAATTGCACATGGGTTTTGCAATCTTGCTAAAGTCCTTAATGAACCTTCTATAGAAACCCGCATGCCCCAAGAATGACCGGATTTGCTTGACAGTGGTTGGGGGAGGTAGTTTGGCTATCAATTCAACCTTAGCCCTATCTACTTCAATTCCCCTCTCAGAAATTACATGCCCTAGGACTATGCCTTCCTGTACCATAAAATGGCTTTTCTCCCAACTCAACACCAAGTTTTTCTCACAACACCTATTCAACACTTTGTCAAGGTGGGAAAGGCACTCATCAAAGGTGGATCCAAAAACAGAGAAGTCATCCATAAAAACCTCAAGAAACTCACCTATCATGTTAGAAAAAATTGCCGTCATACATCTTTGGAATGTACTCAGCGCATTACACAAACCGAAGGACATACGCCTAAAAGTAAAAGTGCCAAAAGGGCATGTGAAGGTGGTCTTTTCTTGGTCCTCGGGGTACACAGCTATTTGGTTATATCCAGAATAACCATCAAGAAAACAGTAATAGCTTTGACCCGCCAATCTTTCTAGGATTTGATCAATGTAAGGGAGTGGGAAATGGTCCTTTCTAGTCTTAGAATTTAGCTTCCTATAGTCAACACAAACTCTCCATCCTGTAGTGGCTTTAGTTGGGACTAGAATACCCTGATCATTGGCTACTACAGTAATTCCAGACTTTTTGGGGACAACTTGGGTAGGAGCTACCCACTCACTATCAGAGATGGGGTATATGATACCCGTATCCAACAATTTAAGCACTTCCTTTTTCACCACTTCCTTCATATTAAGATTGAGTTTTCTTTGAACTTCTCTAGATGGCCTAACCCCCTCTTCAAGGTGAATACGATGCATGCAAATAGATGGGTCAATCCCCTTCAAATCCGCCACCGACCAACCTATTGCTTCCCTATACTTTTTAAGAGTGTCAATGAGGGCTCTCTCTTGTAAATCACTCAAGTCTGACGCAATAATGACAGGGAGAGTCTCATTAGGCCCTAAGAATGTGTACTTCAAATGGGAAGGCAAAGGTTTGAGCTCGAGTGTAGGAGGTGACTCCAACGAACTAGGCATAGGTGTACTAGCCAACGGTGGTAATGGTTCGGGTGTAGGTGTCCAAGTTAGGCTACCTATGGATTGGGATGACTCTAAAACTTGATTAACTTCCTTGATGCATGAGTCAATATCAAAGCTATCACTATCAAAGTAGGCAAGGCATGCCTCCAAGGGGTCCTCAGTAAAGATGAATGGGAGGGACTCTTCAACTAGCTCATCAATAATATCCACAAATGAACATTCCTCAAAGTGATGAGGATGGTTAGCCGCATGATAAACTTGCAGCTTGGCCTTCATGTTGCCAAAAGACACCTCCATGATTCCAGATTTGCAGTGAAGAACTGCATTGGCGGTCACCAACACAGGTCTACCTATAATCACAGGGATTTGGGGTCTATTACTATCCACAGGTTCCATGTCTAAGACTATGAAGTCGGCAGGAAAGACAAAGGATTCAATTTTAACAAGGACATCTTGTAGAACTCCCCTAGGTACCTTAGTGGACCTATCAGCAAACTGGAGAACAGTAGGTGTGGGCCTTAACTCTCCTAACTCCATCTTCGCATACACAGAGTATGGAAGAATGTTCATACTAGCCCCAAAGTCTACCAAAGCTCTATCCACGAAATGATCTCCTAGGAAACAGGGTATTGTGGGTGTCCCAAGGTCACTCTTCTTAACAGGGATTTGATATTGGCAGACTGCATTAGCTATGTCAACAAGTGCAGAGGATTGAGCTAAATGCACACGCTCTCTCCTTTGATGGGTACAAAGATCTTTCAAAAACTTGGCATAAGATGGGATTTGTTTGATAGCCTCAAGTAGTGGAATATTGATTCGCACCTGCTTAAACACCTCCAACATGTCATCAACAGAAACTCCTTTTTTAGCTTTTTTAGAAGGCGACACAAGCGCCGAAGGAAAAGGAGCTTTGGGCACATAGGATGCCACGGGGTCTTCTATCCTAGAAGGAAAGTTATCCCTCTCGATCTCTTCAACAACCTCTTTTTCAGGACTTCTCTCTTTTCTTTTGCTACTCTCATCACTCCCCACCTCTACAATTGGAGGTGAACTATCCTCCTCCAAGACATCCTCTCCTACCCTATTATCCACCACTCTCCCACTTCTAAGCACGGTAATGGCTTGCACATCCTCATGCTTGACCGGCTCTTGAGAGGTAGAACTCTCAGCCACATAAGCTCCCTTGGGGTTCCTAACCGGCCGACTAGGTAATTTCCCTTCTTCCCTACGGTTCAAGGAAGCTGCTATTTGGCCCATTTGGGTCTCAAGCTTGGCAATATATTGCGAATGAGAATGGAGAAGTTGGTTGTTGGCTTCCATGGCTTTTAGAGCACTCAAGACTTGCTCTTCAAATCCAGGGGTTCTTTGAAGTGGTTGGGGTTGTGGTGCTTGAACAACTTGTTGGGTCGGAGGATTGTATGGTGGTTGAGAATGAGGCACCATGGTGCCTTGGGATTGGTATTGATTCGGAGGTTGGGGAGGCCTATAAGGTGCAACCATGCCCTAATTTGGTCCTTGATAATTGGGTCTCATGGGTTGAGAAGATTGGATTGGAGGCCTAGGTGGTTGTTGTTGACCCCAACGGAAGTTTGGATGATTAGCCCATCCAGGGTTGTAAGTGTTTGAGTAAGGGTCACTCCTAGGTTGCACATACCCTTGGGCAGCATTGACATGCTCATGAATAAAATCGGAGTATTGCCCCGCCATGGGACAAGACAGAGTATCATGGGTAGGGTCGGAACAAATGGAACAAAACTCAGACACTGAATTGACTATGGCCTTGGAAGGCTTCTCATGAAGAGCTATGAGTTGGTCTAGTTTTTTGGACAACACCTCAATGTTTTGATTGGAAGAAGTAGTTTGCTCAATCTCATAAATGCCTCTTTTCCTAGATGAAGAGGAGGATGGTGTTGGTGCAATTCTTTCTCTCTCAGACAAACCCATGGATTCCATATGGTAGGAATCCTCACTCATAGTCTCAAACAATGCCCAAACTTCATGGTCACTCTTCCTCAACACAGACCCTCAACAAGCCGAGTGGACTAATTGGCTATCCCTCTCTCCCAATCCTTTAAGAAAAGATTGCACTATTTGCCACTTGGGGATATCATGGTGTGGGCAAAGTCTAATCAACTCCTTTAATCTCTCCCATGACTCATGAAAGGACTCTCCCTCGATTTGGGTGAAGTGGGTGATGCTATGGCGCATCTGGGAGGTCTTGCCTATGGAGTAATATCGGGCCAGGAAAAGCCTTTGAAGCTCCTCCCAAGTGGTTACAGGCCTAGGTGGTTCAAGGAACGTAAGCCAATGCTTGGCTTTGTCCTTCAAAGAAAAGGGGAACAGAAACAGGCGTAGAGACTCTTGAGGGAAATCTCTAATCCTAATTGTGTTGCAGATATTAACAAATTCAGTCAAATGATCGTACGGGTTCTCACGATCTAACCCATAAAAGGTAGGGAGCATCTGGATAGTTTGCTGTTTAATCTCGTAGGTCAGCTCCTCTATATTTGGGACTTGAATGCAGGATGGGGGACCGAAAGTGTTAGGCATGAAGTGGTCACGCAACAACATAGGTGGGACTTGTTGCGGTGGATTCTGCTGGGCAGCTCCACCTCCATTATTTCCTAAAGCATTGGCCATTTCTACGTCAATGACCGGTGGGGACTATTGAGTATTTCGACGAGCAGCCCTAGCGGCTCTCAAAGTGTGCTCTAGGTCAAGGTCCAAAGGGTGTAACTTCTGAGATAGGGAACGCCTACCGTGCATGCAGCTCTACAACCCTCCCACAATATGCTTAATGAATGCAATGAATGAAAGAATTGAATAATTATCGAAAAAATAAAAAAAGAGCTAAGAAAACTATCCTCGTTCCAGGTTGCTAATCTTTATGCGGTCCTATCCAACCTGTTTAGCAAAAATTTGGCAAATTTTAGCCTTCAAGGGCTTTTTAGCGCGCAAGCTCGGCAGGTGATATTACCTAGATATAGTAACCTGAAATAAAGACAAGTAGATCAAAGCTACGAAAGAAAAAGAAAATATTATAAACAAGAAAGATTTGCTAATTACAATCTAGAATAATTCCTCAAAACTTCAATTTAATTCAACGCACAATTCCCCGGCAACGACGCCAAAATTTGGTCGCGCCACGGCGAGGGAGGTTAATTCCTCGCCACACACCAAGATTTAAAAGTATTTATAAGACCACACTCAACGGAAATTTAACCTCAACTCGTAAAGTTAGAGTGAGTGCGGGTCGTCCACAGAAAATTTGGTTGAATCAAGTTAAAGTATCTAAGAAGCTAAACTAGTGAATGAGATTTAAAGTTGATTGATTTGTTGATTAAGGTCCTAACAAGAAATTAAAACGTGCTAGATTAAATTACAATAAGATAAAGTGGAGAAAGGTAATGGGGGTTGGTTCGGATTAGGGCAAGTCATTAATCACCAATTGTAATATTAAATGCTATTTAATATGGGATAATGGTAACCTAGACTACAAGAATAGGTTAACCAAAATGATATGAATGATTAAGTGTATAACGATTAATCAAAAGCCATAAACTATCAGAATCGAACGATAATGCATAACCTATGCTAATGATCAAACCATTATTAACTCAATCATTCATTAAAGTAAGCACCACTTGTATTTGTATGTAATAGCAATCACAGAAAACTAAAACATATTGAGATAAAAACAGTTTAAAGTACAAAGCTCTCAAATACAAGTCTATCCCAACATTAAATAACATTAATTACAAAATGGTGACTAAAAACCTCACCCAAAATCCTTGCCTAACCCCATCACCGGAAGACCTAGCCGGCCATAATGTAGATCGGCGATCCGTAGAGGCTCCTCCCCATCATAGTCAAACTTGAGCCTATTTAGAGTGGTATGGATGGTGATTGGCTACCTAGAAAGTACCCAAGAAAAGCATAAAAGACAAACCCTAACTTTATGGACTAGAAAACAAAAAGGAAAACCCCCTCTCTCATACAAAAGCTGGCATTTATACTCCCCTAAAAGTCAAGGAGCAAAATGACCATAATGTCCTTCAAACCCACAATTATTACACAAAAACTAAGACTTAAATTCGGAGCAGACAGCCACCTATCGATAGCGTGCAAAGCACCTATCGATAGAGGTTACAAAGATGGGCTGCGAAGAAGCTTCACTGAAGAATCTCTATCGATAGCGATCGAACGCCTATCGATAGAGATTACGAATCTTTGAATTGCCATGGAACTGGAAGGGTCACCTATCGATACATACCCAGAGCGCTATCGATAGATGATGGAAATGTTGCCGTAATTGAGAGGTCAGAAACTGCCAAGTATCGATACGCTGCCACCCCTATCGATAGATATCCAAATAAATTCCAAAATTTCAAGATGCAGAACCTGACGTCTATCGATATGCAGAAACTCCTATCGATAGATCAAAATTATAAATTTCCAAAATGTGAATAGAAGCTGACATCTATCGATTTCATGTCCATAACTAGAATACTAATTACACATTGTACAATAAAACACAATTAGGTATCGTATACCATAACTAGAATACTAATTACACATAATCCCCAATTCCCAACATATCAAATCAATATTTAATGTCTATCATTTCATGTCCTCCAGTAATGATGGGTTTAAAATTGGGATTGAAGATTCTTAGTAAAATTGGAAATTTTGTGTTAATTTGGGGATTTAAAATTCTTTGTTAAATTGAGAATTCTATTCATTTCTGGAGATTGAGAATTCTATTCTTGAATAAATAACAAGACGTACCACTAGAAGAACCATTCTTCAAAGAGGCGAGGTATTCCTTGCAATTCCTCCTCCAATGACCTGTTTTGCAGCAATGGAAACACTTTCCCTTTGAGTCATTCGAATCCTTCTTCTTCACGCCTCCTTTTGGTTTATGATTGGACTTCTTCTTCTTCTTACCCTTGACCTTGGGCTTGGATTTAGATGTTGAGGCCCTATCAATAACCAAAGCACTTCCTTTGGAGTCCTTTTTCAAGGTCTCCTCAGCAGTTGACAACATGTTCATCAGATCAGTCAAAGAAACTTTATCATTCACATCAGACATGTGAAAGTTCATGATAAGCGGTTTGTAACTTGCAGGAAGACAGTGAAGTAGAATATCAGTCCCCATCTCAGAAGAGATATCCACACCTAGATCATGAAGGGCATGGATATTCCGGATCATCTTTAGACAATGCTCATTAACAGATGTTCCTTCCACCATCTTACATGCAAAGAGCTCACCAACAGTGTTGTACCTTACAACCCTATTTTGTGACTCATACAGCTCTTTAAGATGTTTGATGATTGCATGTGAGCTATCTATGACCTCATGTTGCCTTTGGAGCTCATTGGTCATCGATCCCATGATATAGCATCTCACTTGCACATCATCCTCGAGCCACTTGTTGTAAGTGTCTCGTTCCTCTTCTGATGCCCCTTCAGGTAGAGCATTAGGGCTTGGAGACTTTATGATATAGTCAATTTTATCAGCGGCCAAAATGATTTTCAGATTTCTAATCCAGTCATTAAAGTTTGGACCAGTCAAACGGTTGTCATCAAGAATACGAGAGAGAGGGTTTAAAGGTGCCATCTACAACAGAAAATAAATATAAATTTCATATTAATAAAACATAAAAAAACTTTTGGTCTTTAATTTTTATGTTACCTCCCACTATTTTGTTCAAATCCCATACTCCCTAAGATGAGATTTGGGAATTTCAAAAGATTGAATTTCCATAGTAGGGATTGGGGTCCCATTAAGAATTAGTAAACTCACATATTAGTTTCTTGGATACTAACCCTTAATGAGTGGATAACTCTTTATCCTAATGCTTCACCTAAGAAAATTCCAATCATCCTTTAGCCTCTAAAATTGTAGTATCCTCACATAATAGTTTCTTGGATAGTACATTTTAGTCAAGTTACACCTACCATTCACATGAGTATGGTCAATTGAATGTGGCATCCCTTACATAATAGTTTCTTGGTAAGCCCCATTATCGCACCTCATGATATCCAATATGTAACAAGCTGGTTTGAACCTTCATAATGAATGTGTTCCCACATATCTGCAGCCAAACATATCCATCATAAAGATTCACCTATCTTGTAATGGTAGGAGGCTAGGATAAAGCCCAAGGCCTCTTCCTTACAACTTAATTTTATGTAAATAGGAGTTTTGTAAAAAGGTCTCATTTTTATAAACATTCATACATTACATGCATCACAAATATATATCATCATATATATAAAGTAATTTAGACCCACTTTTATTATTAGTTCTCATTTATCCTCCCACTGTCCTCTAGGGTGGATTCATCTTGAACATATAATAAATTAGGTCAAGGCCCTTGAAAGGATATGACAAAAAATATGGATTCGCAGCGAAAGTAGAAAACTAAAATTTTTCTTTTATAAACAATCCATATACACATCCATTCAAGAATCGATTCAAGCATAGGGACATGTGTTAAATATTTACAAGAACATATATTTAAAACAATAAACATACTTAATTGTAAATCCTTGCTTAGTAGCTTTCCTTCAAGTTTCAAAGCAATGAAACCTCCAAAGGTATCCACACGAGTGTAAGACTTCTCGAACCTCCTCGTCCTCCACAACACTTTGTGAGAAGCTAGCTTGGAGAGGGAGAGAGGAGAGGGACGGCTAGAGAGAGAGAGAGAGAGCCCTAGTGGAAGTAATGATTCATGTTTAGGGTTCCCTCTCTTCTTATTTATAAACTTTCTCCTCTTTATGGAGTGTTTGGTTACTAGTGCTAGCATGACCAAACATCCTTGTATAGAGTAACCCTATTCTTGGTTATGTTTGACTTTTAATTAATCAACCATTAATAATTAAAATCAAACATATTTCAAAGATAGAATTCCCCTCCCACAAGTTCACGAAACTCACTTACACCCTATTGTGTGTGACCCATTGGGTTCACCCTAACCTAGCAGTGGACAGGGACATCTCTATGTCTCCTAAAAATAGAAACTTTCTATTTTAAGGTTTAATTGGAACGATTCCAATTTTTCCCTTATTGATAACACTTTATCAATAGGCTTTCACTGGTCATGAGTGACATCTAGCAACATATCATGACGAACCCTAGGTTTAGGTGAATAGCAGAACTATGTGAACCCTTCATGTCACTTAATCCTTCATCCCCTAATGTCACAGTTAAGATAATAGGAATGGTTTTAGTCAAACCCTATCTTAACAACTTGATATATGTCCCACAAAATATAATCTCAATAAGGTAATCGCAGTGAAACTCTTTTCACTGTTTAGCTATCACTCTGGCCAGAGGTTCCCTTTGAGAATTATCTTCGTGAACTAATCCTGACATTCTCTCTCAATAACTGAGAGTGATGATCCCTTATTGCACACTCATCCATCTTCATGCATAACTCATTAGAGCCAATAAGCACCGATTACAACCTTATGGATAAGGCTGTACAAGATACTATCAAACTCTAGCAACCTATGCATAAGACTGCTATGGTGTCTCAGGTCTAAGGACTACCAAATAAATGGACGTAACACTAGAATATTCCTTTGACAAAACTACCATAGGAACATTATTTGTAGATCATGTTCAGTGTTCATATTCTCTAATATGCACCCACAGATTAACTTAAGTGTCACTACACTGATAGGAAAGACTACCTCTCCTCCATAGGAGTTAGTTTAAATCTGTGCTACTCTTTAAACGGTTAATCAAATATCCACTTTAATAAACCTTTGAGTAGGAACTCTTTTAGAATAAATGTGTATGAGAAATATTAGTCTGTCTATCTCAACACCTTGAGATGCGTATTTCTCTTATCATTTATTCATGGACCTTATCATATATGTTTGAACATATTAGATAAGTTATACCTTCCATATATATTATAATATGAAATTAATATACCCTTTACGATTGGTTTTAGGGCATACTTCTAACAATCTCCCACTTGCATTAAAGCCAATCACCATAGTATCGTATACTAGTCTTCGTAAGACAAGGCTTTTAACACACACAGGTGTTAAGGCAAAGTAGATTTATGCAAAACCCTTTTTGCATATTATTATTTTCAATAATAGTATTCAAATTAAAATTCGCTGCCAACTCTGATGTCCTAGTAAATGAGACCTATGCATTTAAGAGAAAACAATGTATACTAGACATTCTTTTAGGCAATCTGTAAATGGCTAATTTTATAATTTCTTTATATGCAAGTACCTCATTCTTAAACTCCCTTTAAGAATAAAC
This sequence comes from Hamamelis virginiana, assembly GCA_017140935.1. Lineage (NCBI taxonomy): Eukaryota > Viridiplantae > Streptophyta > Magnoliopsida > Saxifragales > Hamamelidaceae > Hamamelis > Hamamelis virginiana. The sequence continues at coordinate 12,221 of JAESVK010038784.1, forward strand.
TTGTTTCTATTCTGAATCACTATTCTGAATCAATTATCAATATCTGCTAACAACTGTTTGCAGCAATTTTGTGATATTGATGTGAGTACATACTTTATAATTATATGAGTCTAATATTTCTCAAATATTTTGCTCACATAAAAATCCTTTCAAAAACCATTTTTGAAGAGATTTGAATTCCTATAACGATTATGAAATTCTTAATTCTATGTTAGTATTTAAAGTATGTACTTATAAAGAAAATAATTGATGACTTTCCTGCTCCCACTAGTCCCTTAAAAACAAGATATTTTATGTATTAAACCCTTTAATTACATAAAATTCCCTTTGATGTTTTATAAAGGTTTAGTTTTTCAACTAATGTGGAAATCATGTTTTCTAATAACTCTTTATTTGAGAAAACTCATTTTTAAAGTTTATTTGAAATATCCCATATTATCAAATAATTTTTAAACTCTATCGTTTAACATTTTTAAGGTCTTAAAGTGATTTTGAGATTCAACCAAATATTTTTAATATTTATCTTTTAGTTTTACTTCATATTAATCATTTGAACGTTTCAAATATCTATTACACATGAAGTATAATCAAACTAAAAGTTAGGGTTTATACATCTTATGTATTATCCCTTTAATCTCCATATACACTTTCATATTTATTCATAGAATTTATAAAGAATCTAAGAACTTTAAGATAATTTGCCAGAAAATATCCAAAATATCTAATATTAAAGATAAACTGTTTCTAAACAAAATATTCAAAAACCAAAAACTTCAAACGAAGTAATTATTACATCCGACAATAACAAAAGAGTTCTTTAAAATTCTTAAATAAATAAGTCAAGAATCAAGCTTCAATGTCAAAAGCACCAACACTTTGATCCTTTCCAAACAATGCTAGATCGATGTTCACTCGACCTTCTGCTTCCCTCTGTCTCCTACATACAATCACATTGTACAATAAAACACAATTAGGTATCGTATACCATAAGCAGAATACTAATTCAAAATTAGTAAATGAACAAATAACAAGACGTACCACTAGAAGAACCATTCTTCAAAGAGGCGAGGTACTCCTTGCAATTCCTCCTCCAATGACCTGTTTTGCCGCAATGGAAACACTTTCCCTTTGAGTCTTTCGAATCCTTCTTCTTCACACCTCCTTTTGGTTTATGATTGGACTTCTTCTTCTTCTTACCCTTGCCCTTGGGCTTGGATTTAGAAGTTGAGGCCCCATCAATAACCAAAGCACTTCCTTTAGAGTCCTTTTTCAAGGTCTCCTCGGCAGTTGACAACATGTTTATCAGATCAGTCAATGAGACTTTATCATTCACATTAGACATGTGAAAGTTCATGATAAACGGTTTGTAACTCGCAGGAAGAGAGTGAAGTAGAAAATCAGTCCCCATCTCAGAAGAGATATCCACACTTAGATCATGAAGGGCATGGATATTCCGGATCATCTTTAGACAATGCTCATTAACAGATGTTCCTTCCACCATCTTACATGCAAAGAGCTCACCAACAGTGTTGTACCTTACAACCCTATTTTGTGACTCATACAGCTCTTTAAGATGTTTGATGATTGCATGTGAGCTATCTATGACCTCACGTTGCCTTTGGAGCTCATTGGTCATTGATGCCATGATATAGCATCTCACTTGCACGTCATCCTCGAGCCACTTGTTGTAAGTGTCTCGTTCCTCTTTTGATGCCCCTTCAGGTCGAGCATTAGGGCGTGGAGACTTAATGATATAGTCAATTTTATCAGCGGCCAAAACGATTTTCAGATTTCTAATCCAGTCATTAAAGTTTGGACCAGTCAAACGGTTGTCATCAAGAATACGAGAAAGAGGGTTTAAAGGTGCCATCTACAACAGAAAATAAATATAAATTTTATATTAATAAAACATAAAAACTTTTGGTCTTTAATTTCTATGTTACCTCCCACTAATTTGTTCCAATCCCACACTCCCTAAGATAAGATTTGGGAATTTCAAAAGATTGAATTTCCATAGCAGGGATTGGGGTCCCACTAAGAATTAGTAACCTCACATGTTAGTTTCTTGGATACTAACCCTTAATGAGTGGATAACACTTTATCCGAATGCTTCACCTAAGCAAATTCCAATCATCCTTTAGCCTCTAAAATTATAGTATCCTCACATAATAGTTTCTTGGATAGTATATTTTAGTCAAGTTACACCTACCATTCACATGAGTATGGTCAATTGAATGTGGCATCCCTCACATAATAGTTTCTTGGTAAGCCCCATTATCGCACCTCATGATATCCAATATGTAACAAGCTGGTTTGAACCTTCATAATGAATGTGTTCCCACATATCTGCAGCCAAACACATCCATCATAAAGATTGACCTTTCTTGTAATGGTAGGAGGCTAGGATAAAGCCCAAGGCCTCTTCCTTACAACTTAATTTTATGTAAATAGGGGTTTTGTTAAAAATGTCTCATTTTTATAAACATTCATACATCACATGTATCACAAATATATATCATCATATATAAATAAAGAAGTTTAGACCCACTTTTAATGGGCCTAGGATTGATTACGGACCTTTAAGGGTGGGTTCATACTTTGAGCCATAAAAGATGAATCCTATGTTTAAAATGAGGGTTGGGTGATCGTAATTAAATCTATGCAACTATTACATAGTGACAAAAAATCTTCCTTTAAGATCTTGATGTCCATGCCAAGTCCTTCTAAAGTCCTTGCTTTCCTCTGTACATGACTCCACCAAATTCCTTGAGTCCTCCACAAGCTTCTTTGAATTACAATTTAATAAAAAGAAAAGGATTAAGGAGAAGGGGATTACAAATGTAGAGAGAGGGAAAGAGGCATGCAAGCCCCAATTAATTACATCACCAAATTTAAATAAATTTAAATACAACCCGTTCAAATAAACCTATCACATCACATGTGGCCAATCACAACTCATTTTAATTGGTCTTAAGTCCATAATCATTCATTAACAATTATACAATCACATTGCATAAATAACGAAAGCTACATAAAGCAAAGGCAATGATGGCAAATGGCATATAATTAATTAAAGTCATGTTCTTATTATTATCCTATAACAATAATAATCTCATTATTATTATTATCCTATAATAATAATCAAGTCCTTTTAATCGTATTAAAAGAATACCATCATATCCCATATGATTAATATATGTTTCTATCTTTAAAATAAATAAAACTCCTAAAAGACACAATTAGGGTTTTAAATATAATGAATTTAATTTAAGAAATTATTCTCACAATTCCTACCATGCTATTAACACTTTAATAAACTCAGTAGATTAATCACTATTAACCTACAAAGGTGGAATAAATAATAACTCAAAATAAAAATCAAAGAAAGAAACAATTTCCATTTTTCAATAGAAATTTCAGAATTCAGCTACTGTATTGGGACCAATCTTTCCTTTATTAAAACAACCTTTTAAAATGTGAGAATACTTTATTTCACAAGGATTTTCAGTTCTCTTTCCAATGGCATAGGTCTCATTAAGTAATTCCAACGTTTGGTATCACTTTAAAGCGATTTGTGACATGAACTCCAAACCATGGCAGATTCTGGAAATTCCTCACAAATGACTTTATTGGGCTTAACCTAGAGTGAACTAAGTCATGGAAACACTTCATTTCACTAGGTTTTTCAATCCTCTTTCCAATTGCAGGGGTCTCGAAACTCTATTCCAACGTTTGGTATCAATTAGAGGCATTTTACGATATAGAGTCAGATTTTCCAGATTTGACTCTTAATCACAAAAATTCTAGTGTGGCTATTCTAGGTCATTAAAAATCATGGAAACTCTTCCTAGACTTTGTTAAGAACTAATATTAATGAAGTCGATAGGTGGCAAGCTTCAAAAATCCCAGAAAGTATTTTTCTTAGATTTTACAAAAGCTATGTGGTTGCTGTCCAGAAAAACAGCAACCCATAAATAATCTTAAAACCATTTTAAAATTAATTCCTTAAATGTAAAAACATGTCAAAACATTTTTAACATATTTATACATTATTAGGAAACATCCCTAAATGTTTTTAACAAAATAAAAACATCAATTCATCGCATGAACAATTCAATCTCTTAAGAACACTAAAAGTGTTTTTATAAAACAAATTTTATCAAACCTATTTTGTTCTTCATTTTTAATTTTCAAAAGTAAAAAAATTATTTTGAAAACATCATAAAACATTTATAAAATGTATGAAGAACATTAGGTTCACAAAAATAAAAATAAAAACAAGGCCATTAGGGTTCCAAACCCATGTGGCCGTGAGGTAGTAGAAGAGAGAGAGAATTAGGGTTTAGGGTTAGGGTTAGGGTTATGGTTAGGGTTAGGGTTTAAGAACCTAATCCTATCCTTTTAGGGTTTCCATAAACGCTAAAGTATGTTGCTATAATTTTTCCTAGATGTCAAATTAGTCAAAGTAAGAAAGAATCAAAACCATTTAAGAAACTTTCCTAAACTTGACAAATTTCAAAGTAGGAAACTTGAGATTTCTAAGTATGACTATTAGGGTTACTAATTTTCATAATAAGAAATTTCCATATTTGATTTAGGGTTACCTAAACCATTTTGCAGCCACCATCATCAACCCAATTAGGGTTTTTGAAGAACCCTAAATGGCCATTGTTACAACCTAACAAGAACTCCATTAACATATGATTTTAAACAAATTTAAAACATGCAATCACAAGCTTCAAGAATTAAACATTAAACACTTTTAAAATTTAATCAAGAACATGAAATACATATTCTAGGGTTTCTAAAACCCATGTAGCCGTGACCTAGAGGGTGAGACACCCTCATGGCCGAATCACACTAGGGTAAAACACCCATGGCCATGATGAAAGGAATCGATCGAAAAACATGGAATCGCAGCGGAAGACAAAATAAAACTTTTTATATTTATGATTCCATCATCGAATGATCCTAAACAAGAATCGAACAAGCATAGGGACATGTGATTTACATACAAGCAAATAAAATTTATTAAACATAAATTAGTCTTACTTGGTTCGCCTTTCGATTTGCAATCCTCGATCTTGAACTTCAACGCAATGAAGTCTCCAACGGTATCCACACGAGAGTAAGATTCCCTAGACCCTTCTAGTCTTCCACAACACTTGTGAGCAAGCTAGAATGGAGAGGGAGAGGAGAGAGAGAATTTCGGCCAAGAGGGTTTTCTTAACCCTAGAATGTGTAAACCCTCATATTTATAAACCTTCTCCTCTTTAAATGGTGTTTGGTTACTAGTGCTAGCATGACCAAACATCCTTGAATAGAGTAATCCTATTCTTGGTTAATTTTGACTTTTAATTAATTAACCTTTAATAATCAAAATCAAACTTAACTTAAAGACAGGATTCCCCTCTCACAAGTTTAAGGAACTCACTTACTCTCTATTGTGTGTGACCCTTTGGGTTCACCCCAACCTAGCAGTGACTAGGGACATCTCCATGTCTCCTAAAATAGAAACTTTCTATTTAAAGGTTTAATTGAAACTATTCCAATTATGCCCTCATTGATAACACTTATCAATAGGCTTTCACTGGTCATGAGTGACGTCTAGCAATGTGTCATGACATGCCCTAGGTTTGGGTGAATAGCAGAACTATATGAACCCTTCTTGTTACTTAATCCTTCATCCCCTAATGTCACAGTTAAGATATTTAGGGTATGGATACAAGTCAAAACCCTATCTTAACTTTCTTGTCATATGTTCTTTAAATTATAATCTCAATAAGATGAACCTTATGAAACTCTTTCATATTTCATCTATCACTCTGGCCAGAGATTCACATTGAGAGTTATATTTAAGAACTGACCCTGACATTCTCTCTCATAACATTGAGAGTGATGATTCCTTATTGACCACTCATATGCCTTCGTGCAAGACCTATTAGAGCCAATGAGTGCTGACTACAACCTTATGATCAAGGCTGCATAAAACACTATCAAACCCTAATAACTCAGGCACAAGACATCCATGGTGTCTCAGGTCTTAGGATTACCAATTGGACGTAACATAAGAATATTCCTTTAACTTAATATCCATAGGAATATTCTAGTAGATCAAGTTCAGTGTACATATTCTCTAATATGCACCCACAGATTAACTTAAGTGTCTCTACACTGATAGGAAAGACTACCTATCCTCCCATTGGAGTTAGTTTAAATCTGTGCCACTCTTGCCGGTTTAATAAATGTCCTCTTTAATAAACCTATGAGCAGGAACACTTTAAGAATAAATGTATATGAGA
>JAESVK010038805.1:0-17352 GCA_017140935.1 Hamamelis virginiana
TTTTTTTTCCTTTTTGAAAAGTAAAAGAAAAGGAAAATGATGGATCTATCCAAATATGAAAAAGCCACAGAGTCTTTAAACATCATTTCCATTAACAAACTAACAGACAGACACATTTTGGCCTCAGAAATAAAAATGACATGCCATTAAACATCTTTATTAACTTGGAACTATGAACAAATATGAAAAAGCCACAGAGTCTTGAATCTTTGACAAGCCATAAAGTTCACTTGAGCATGAGCTGGTCACAACTCACCAGCCATACAAAATTAGTACGTTATTACCCAAACAATTCCCCAAATCCACAAAGCTTTCACTATTTTGGATCTGTTTTATCACATAAATACACATTTTAGAGTTGTCCCCTTCAATGAAACCTCAAAAGGGTCAAGTCTAGAAGTCTATCGGACCCAACATTTTAGAGGTGGGACATACTTGGACCTCCAGTTGTCTAAATGGATCCAACAAAATTTGAAAATAAAAAAACTAGTGTGACATGTAGTTGCGAAGCTAAGATCATCTACCACCGTAGATTTTGATCAAGATCAAGTATGAATGTGTGTGCGGGGGAACCCCACTGTACTCTAATTCAAATCTAGCATGATGCTCATCCATAAAGCCATGGTGGTCCACTTTAGGCTCCAATGCTCCATCATCAATGGATGAAAATTTAGGTATAAAGTTTAAATTTGAATTAAAGTTATGTCAAGTGGGTCCTAGACATTACAATATCTTCCAATTATTGAAATATTTACAGACATGATAGCCAGTTATATATATGGAGAGAGAGAAATGACAACCATTTGTTAAATTAACAAAATAGTATGCTCATTTTTTTTTTTTTGTTGGGTGTGTGTGGTTTTACCATATTAAACTTCCATGTTATCTCACTCGAATAATTGGATGCCATCATTCATAGGATTTTTATTAGTGAAGGATCATTGTAAGCAAAACAAAAATGAAATGCAGTGGGAAAATGAGCAAGTGAGAGGGTCTGATTGATAGCCTAACTTGGAACAATAAGCAGCAGATCAGATTTCATAAATATTAGTGCCACATGCCTCGAAAGCTACAATCCAATAAGTGAAAGCTTATATAAGGACATGACTTAGCCAATAAGCAGCAGATCATAGGATTTTTCAATTCCTCATTTCCAGTTTATATGTTGCTTCTACTAGTACTGTTTTGTGTTGTAATAATGTGTACTATTCTCTTAAGATATCAAGCACAAAATACATAAAACACACCCAACAACTCAAATCTGAAACACATGACCCATCATTTAATTCTCCATGTTTCCACCTTTCCTCATTGTTTGGACTTCAAACCCTTTAAATACAAGCCACCCAAATACCCCCACCACCCCCACATGTTCATTCTAGCTTATTTATATTAATAATATTTTCTACTACATATTACACTCCCCCATTTAAAGTCTCTCTTCCCCTGCTCAGCAACCTACCTCTCTCTCTCTCTCTTACTTTCTTCTTCAACTATCTTTGTGGTTTGTATATTTGCACATTACTTTCTTCTTCAACTATCTTTTCTACTGCACAAAAAATTTTCAGAACAGTCAACAAAAATACATTCCCAAATCCCAAACATGTTTTCTCCTCGTTCTCTGTTTTTTGCCATTGTTTTATATTTGATTTGATTCTGAAATCAGAGTATAGGGCCAGGACAAACAGGGTCTAGATGATTAATTATCCATTCTTTTGACATTAAGATAGAAAGATTACAGTCACTAAAGAACTTAGTAGACCTATATCTTCACCCAAAAGAGGCCGCCTCTAATTCTAGTTTCCAAGCAGATTGAATAGCACAAAGATTTAAAATCAAATCCTACAAATGAAAGTTCAAATCTATTTAAAATTTTACATTTAAATGGCATATTTTACAGAATGTGTGTGTGAGCGTAGAGAGAGAGAGAGACCTGGAAGAGTTGGGGTTTGAGGGAGGCACTAAGGAAACACAAACACAGACATAAAATAACCACAAATCGTTTGGAAACCACAAAGCGATTGGAAACCACAAATGCAATCAACACAATAACCACAAATTTCACAGCAATAAAAAGAAACACAAACACAGACATCAAGTAAGAACCATACACATCAGAGTTTCTTTGCTTACCCAAGCTTTTCTCAGCAACCAAATAGAACTTAAAAAAATTCAGATGAAGATGAAGAGAAAGAAGAAGAGGAAGAGGAGATTTACCTGAAGATTTCGGTGAAGATGGATCTCCTCTTTGCAGATCCAAGAGCTACTCTCTCTGCGAACCACAGCTGCTCGTCCCTCTCCTTTTCTCACGTAAACAGAAATGGAGCTCGAAAGGGTCACGCGTTTTTTTTTTTTAAATCCAAAATCCCGTGTTTTCCGTTTTTAAAAAAATTCAAAACGTCTTTTTTTCATTTCCAATTTTTCTAAAAATTTAAACTCATTTTTTTGAAAACAGTTTTCATTTTTTACAAGTAAACACATTTTTTGGGCCGTTTTCTGTTTTTATTGAAAATGAAAATGAAAATTGTGAAAATTTTCACGAAGTAAACAGGCCCTAATAATCCACAAATTTAAGTAGGGATCAACAACAAAATGGGTATTTGAGATTGGGAAACCAATGAGAAGAAGAACGGATTATAGAGATATAGAGCTAAGAGAAGCAACATACCTGTCAAAGGTTGCTGGTCAGATGCATTCAACCGTGGTTGCTGAGAAGTCACTGCTGGAAGTTGTCAATTAGAGGTCATTGTGGTGGGCAATGTCTTGAATTGACGATCGATTGCATCTTCCGAAACAGATGCTGTCTGCATCTCATGCTCCACAGTAGATTAATCTACAGATTTGAAAAAGGGAAGAAAGCATTTTTTGTATCTACATCCTCCCATTCTACCTCATTCCACCACTTTTCATTTCCCGAAATGTGAACCACACATCCTTTGGCACTATCTGAGTTGAGTGGGAGCTTCTTCAGATTTGGGCAGTCTTTCACTCTGATAGATTTCAAACAGGGGAAGGACAGGGCATTCGGATAGATGCTCTTCAACCGCGGTAATCCAAGTAAAGTCAGTTCTTTGAGTTTTACAACTATGTCAAGATATCCTCCCTCCTCTGTGGCAGAGTCGTCACCCCATTTATCTCCGCGTATTACTTCTTCCATTCTATCACACCAATGTATAGAAATAATCTCAAGGTTTGGAGCAAAAATAAGCCATGTTAAATCTTTTGACTTCTCGCAGCCGTTTATGTCTACATAGCGAAGACTGTGGAAGAGTAAAAGGTGGCTTCCTATGAATTCTGAATTTGACATTCCTTCCCTTGCCCTTTCAACTTTAAAATCTTCTAAAGCTAAACAATTTAGGAAGACAAGCTTATGCAGACATCTCATACTTTCTAGAAAGGACGTATCTTGATATTTTAAACCGTTCATACCGAGGAGGGATAGCAATTTTGTGCAGCTCATTACCTTGGGAGATCTTAAAACACACGATAGATTAGACACAGTTCTTATGGAAAGACTTAAATGATTCAACTCTTCCAAACTCTCAACTTCCTTCACGAAGGTTTCAAACCCGAATGAATAAAAATTAACACATCTATGCACTTTCAACACACTCAACTTTCTAAAACTAGATAGCAGTCCTTGTGGAATTGTTCGAAGTACATTTGTATACTGCAAGTTCAAATATTTCAACTATACCAAGTTTTTATATTCAATTGGCAACTTCCTTATACCTTTCGACTCCAAATTAAGATACTTTAATGAGACCAACTCAGAAATTTCCACCGGTAACTCTTCTAAATTAACATTAGCTGATAGATCCAAAACTTTTAGAATAGGCATATTTTGGAAGAAGCCATGAGTGATCATTGTCAAATGCCTACCATTGTCATTGAGAAACAAAGTTAAAAGATTAGGACATAACGGTGTTTCTGCTAGTTTCTTAATTTTATTGTGCATTAATGACATCCTTTCTGCCCCCTTCCATTTTTCAATCTTAGGTTCCTTTTCCAAATGGCTTCTCGCTTGTACCAAAAACTTGTCCTCCACCTCTCCACATTCACAAGCTATCCACAACGCCATGTCGCGGATCACGTCATGCATCTTAACAGTACCACTCATGTCGGGAATGAAATCAATTTTCTCAGCAGTGTCGCGTGAATCCTCCTCTAATAAGCATGCATGAATAAGCGTGCCAATGATATCATATCCTTCATTTAAGACATTAACTCCATCCAAAAATCCCTCACCAATCCAATATTCTATTAGTCTTTCTTTAGAAATCAAATAATCTTTTGGGAACAGAGAACAATATAAGAAACAAGATCTGTCCCTATTACTTCGTAAACTATCATAGCTGTACTTTAAAATAGGAAGCACCCGATCTCCCATATCAAAAAATTTTGCAGCATTTTCCTTTAACACTTGCCCAGCATGATCCCATTCTTGGGGGGTCTTTTTGCGAGCCATGGCTTGACCAATGGTAATTAGAGCAAGTGGTAAACCCTTGCACTCATTGGCCACAATTTTAGCCTTTTCACGTATTTCCGGATGAGAATTGAGGGTGGCTTCTCCAACCTTTTCTTGAAATAAATCCCACGCTTTCTCCGGTCCCAAGCACTCTACTTTAGTCTGCTCTTCGGCTTCCATGCGACCACACACATCCTCAGATCTAGTCGTAAATACTATCTTGGACTTGTGTTTCTTTGGAGATGGAACACCCACTTCTACCAAATCGATCTGCTCCCATATATCATCCAACAACAGCAGAAACGTCTTTCCTTTCAGGACCCCAAAGATGCATCCAACTTTCTCTTGTTGGCTTTTATTCTTCCATGTCTCATCATGAAATCCCATAAATTCCGCAATACCATCCTGAACCTTTGTAGTTGTTGAATTTCTTGAAACCACAACCCAAATCACAGGCCCAAAATTGGTGTGTAAATTGTTATTGATTTTGGTTAGGAGGGTAGTCTTACCGACACCCCCCATGCCATATATGCCGATGATTCCCACTTGTTCATCTCCAATGTAGGTTTGAACCTCATTGAAAGCTGCTTCCAATCCCACAGGTTCACTGCTAGACCTTTCGACGGCTGATCCTGAAGCTAAAAGTTGTTTGCCAGCCACCACTTCGAAATTTCCTTGACTCTTTAGAATAGTTACTTCTTCTAGCTTCTTGGCTACTTTCTTTCCTATCTTGTATGTGGACGGGCAATTTTTGGGACAACAACAACATCGAAGGCATGTTTTCTCAATTTCTTTGGACCCATCTGCTATCAGTTTCTCAACGTCAGCTTCCATAATTTCCACCCTTGAAAGCCACCCTTGTACTTGGTCTAGACTCTTCAGTTGTTGCTGTACCTCATTAGTTTCGACCTTTCCCTTCACATTGTTCTTCAACTCAGTTAACTCTGTTATGGCAGTCCTCAAAGCATCAAGGTTTTCTTTGAGTTTGCAGACATAACCTTTGTGTGGTGCAAAGCAGTTCCATGAACGAGAGATCAAGCCCACGAAATCGATTGGGAAGCTAACAGTAATGCCCATGCTTCTTGAAAGACAAATGAGAAGAATTAGGTGATAGATTAGGAAATAAGGAACGATTTAGTATTAAAAAAAAAAGAATTTTATACTAATAGGGCGTAATATAAAATGCTTATACCAGGAGGCCCCTCCAATTTTTAAAGCTACCTAAAGGGTGGGGCTATTTACAGTTTACCATTTTACTAAAGATAACCCATTTAAAATTTTTATTGAGTCTATTTTACCCTTTTCTAAGTACAGCTCACTAATCTTTAGACAACCCATTACTATACAAAATAAAAGTTTTAATATACCATAAATGCCCCAAGTCTAAATACAACACATTACTCTCAATCCGCTCAATCACCAAGCTCTTCAAATAACAACTTCTTCTTCTTCTTCATGTTCTTCTTCTTCCACCGCCATCAAACACTACCACCGCAGCCATGACAACAAAAAGCTGCGGCAACCACAGCGACAAACGCAAAAAAAAACCTCAGTCCCAATACCCCCAACTAAAACATATTACCCCAAAGCTTTCATTTTAAGTTTGTTTGTATATTATTTGTAAACATTATTTTTGGATTAAACATGCTTCAAAACATGAAAAGTAGCACTCCATAATCATTATGGTGTGATGGTATTACGAAAAAACCCATATTTCGATCGGGAAAAAAAAAAAAATTGTGTTCGTGTTCGCATTCGGCCTAGTAAGTTCGAATATTAAGTTTTAGTATTTGGTAGGCCAACACCGAATGTAATGCTTTAGTATTCAGTAGGCTAACACCGAATATGAAGCTTTAATATTCGGTAAGCTAATGACGAATATGTAATTGCCGAATATTAAACCTACATATTCGGCATGAGCTTATCGAATATTAAAATTTCATATTCGGTGTTGGCATACCGAATACTAAAGCTTTACATTCGGTCTTACCGAGCCTGATTGTACCACAATCATACCATTCAACTATGGTATTACTATGTTCTCTTATATATATAATTGTTTAATAAATAGCGTTTTGTATGAATATCTGTATATTTGGGTTTAAAACTCTATTTTTAGAAATCTGTGCAGATTATATAAAGTTAAAGTCGTCACCGATGAAGCCGTAAAGAGCATCTCGAAGTAAAAGAGCATTCAGAAAGATCCGCAGCATCCGGGGGAAGTACAAAAGAGCAGATGTTGAGACTCTGCAATCAAAGTCAAAGTTTGACCTTGACTATCGATAGCCAAGATGCGCTATCGATAGCGCCTCTATCGATAGCGCACCTTCGCTATCGATAGCCAAAGGCGGCTGCGGGCTTCTAGGATATTTTTAGATATTTTGAGGGCATTTTGGTCTTTTACCTTTTCCTTCTATAAATAGAAGTGTAACGACGACGTTTTGAGGGTTCATGACTTAAGCTCTGAATCATTACTCTGCTATTTTAATTCAAGTTACAGTTTATTTTCGCATTTTATTCGGTAGTTTCCGTTTTCAGCAATTTCCAATTCTGCACTTTTTCTTTCAATGCCTGGCTCAATTCTCACTTGAGGATTGTTCTTTCCGATAAAGTCTTTACTTTCAGTAATTTACATTTCTGTTATTTTCCTTTTTATGCATGGCTCAGTTCTCACTTGAGAACTGTTCTTTACTTTTTCTGTCATTTTCTTTATTTACTTAAGCACTTTTCTTTATTTATTTCAGCCCTTTTCTTTATTTATTTTCGCCATTTTCCTTATTTCTTCAGTCATTTAATTACCGCTTTTATTTTCTTTTTCCATCCCGTGAACCCTTAGAGCTTGTCATGGATAAAGGATATTCTCCTCCATTGATGTGTAGCTAATACTCCAAGCTTGGGTGAGGATGAAGTTGGATTCATTATACAATCCTATTTTATAAACATTCCTCTATTTGTATTATGTGATTGCATAGTTGTGAAGGTTTTACTGCACACTATCGCCAAATATAATATAATATAATTGTACATCTGTGATTGCAATAATATAATTATGCAATGGTTCTTATTGGTATGAATACAAACCAGCCTGCTTTATTCCTCATTTAAGGTGGATAGCGATATTCCATTCTTTTCCAGGATAAACTTGCCGGTCCTGTATTCATAATCTTTTTGGGACTTCCTTCTTGTAGTTGGAAGAACCACCATACATAATTACTATAGTGAGGATTTTATAAACATAAATTGTAAAACTGATATTCAATGGGCTTCTCACCCAAGTTCCGCTCATTCCACCATCTTAATTGCATTTTTTACTAAGCTTTATTAAAATTACTGCGTTTTCGCTTCGACCCAATCGGAGCATTTTCCACCAACCAATTTAATTGACACTATTCTTTCCGCTTAAATTAATTCTAAAGAGTCTTTGAATATAAACCTGCATTTCCCAGTGGTTCGACACCCGTGCTCACTAGTCACAATCGAATTGAGATTACAAGTCACGCGGTTTTATAAATTATTAATCTTGATCACTGGCAAGGAATAATCTCCCTTGTCGTCTGAGTCGATCAGAGCCGAATGCGAATACGAACACAGTTTTGTTTTGTTTTTTTTTTTTTTTTAATCGAAATATGGGTTTTTTTCGTAACACCATCACATCATAATGGTTATAAAGTGCTACTTTTCATATTTTGAAGCATGTTTAATCCAAATATCATGTTTACCAATAATATACAAATAAACCTAAGACAAAAGTATTGGGGGTAATATGTTTTAGGTTTGGTGTTGGAGTAATATGGTGTTGGGGGTAATATGGGTTGCTTATAGTATCTCTGTTATGTAATGGGTAGTATTTAGTAAATGCTAAAATGGGTATATTAATTAAAATTTTATTGTGCTGTCTTTAGTAAAAATACAAATGGGTGTGTTGTATTTAGAAAATGGGCTGCCTTTAGTAAAAGGTGAGCTGTAAATAGCTCCACCCATACCTAAAACTGCGATTTTTTTAGTAAAAATACAGAAATGTCCTTTTTTTAAATGACAGAGATTCAAATTTAGTTCATGCGTGCGGGATATACATTATCTTTAGTTTTATGATTTTAGCCAAAAATTTAGCAGACTTTTTAGCTAATAACATTTTTGGCGGAAACACGAATCCAACTTTCTCGAAAATTAAGGGCCCATTTGAATAAGCTTTTACTTCCTGTTTTTCAACTTTTAAAAGTAAAAAGATGAAATTTTTGAGTGTGAAAAATTTGGTAGTTACTTTAAAAAGTTGAGGGAGCAAGAAATTCTTGATTCCTCAACTTTTAAAACTACCAAAATTTTGCACTATAGAAAATATAAAAAATTTTCTATTTTTTTTTTTTTTTTTTTTTACTTTTAAAAGTAGAAAAACATAAAGTAAAAGCTTACCCAAACGCACCCTAAGAAATCAAAGGCCGTAACTCTCCATTGA
The DNA here is from genome assembly GCA_017140935.1 of Hamamelis virginiana. Classification (NCBI taxonomy): domain Eukaryota; kingdom Viridiplantae; phylum Streptophyta; class Magnoliopsida; order Saxifragales; family Hamamelidaceae; genus Hamamelis; species Hamamelis virginiana. The sequence goes on from JAESVK010038805.1 coordinate 8,922, forward strand.
CTTACGTTCCGGCAAAGGACTAACAGCAATCAATGTCCAACGATCCACATCCGGCGATTAACAGAGATACGACAAAAACTAGTAAGTAAATACTGGATCATTGTCCTTATTTTTGGGGGTTTTGTGTATATATGAATAAAATGGTTTGAGTTTTGAAGGAATAAAGTATAGTTGCCCAAAATAATGTAGGGATTATGCGTCTAATTCATGTATTTCTCAATCTAACATTTGATTGTTCTTTTCCATACTCATTCATGTATTTATACGAGTTCAACATAGAAATAGAGTTTCAAATTGTCTTCTGTTTTTAGATTGGGATTAGATCGGATATGGAGAAAATTTGTTTTTTTTTTTTTTTAATTGAAGTAGTCATGTATCTCTAGTTCGCAATGTTCCGACAATGGGTTTCTTTGGGTTGTCGAGTTAATTGAGTTTGGATTTCAACTTTTTTCTTGTTTTGGCCTGGGATTGGAATGGGTATGGAGAAAATCTATTTTATTATTATTATTATTGAAATAGTCATGTATCTCTATCTGCTTCACAATGTTCCGACGTCAATGGGTTTCTTTGGGGTTTCGGATGAATTGATTTTGTGGAAACCACAAACTTAAAGTACTTCATACTGTAATTATTTGGATCGTGAACACCCGAATAATGTGTTTTGATTTCGAATTCCTTTTTTTTGTTAAATTATAATGAAATATTTTATTTTTTTATTTTTTTTTATTTTTTATGTACTCATCATTAGTCTATATAAAACATGTATACATTATAATGATATGTGGTTTTATATACACAGCTACTTGTATATGAATTTTTTTTTTTTTTTTTTTGTTTTGTTGGATTTTTTGGGTTGAAATGGGGACTTGGCTTGTTGACAATGTTATGTATAAATGTTTGGATTTGCATGGTATTCTTGGCATACGTTTTTTTTTTTTTTACTAATATAAAAGTGGTGTATCTTAATTGTTCAAAAAAACACGTCAATGTGATATTGGTGTTTGCTCCGATATTTGCATTGGTAGAGTATTGGTCTTAATTTAATACAAATTCTCTATGGAATGATTTGTAAACACGATTGTCAAAATGGATCAAAATGCATATGTCCTCATTCAGCCATCATTTTGTATACCTAGCATAGGTTTGAGATGGGAAACTTGGCACAGGTTTTCAGGTGGGCAAATTCATGTCTCCCTTTTCTTCTTCATTTTAAATATATATATATATATATATATATATATATATATATATATATATATATATTTTCCTAGGTTGTTTTGGTTTGAGATGGGAACTTGCCATGGGCTTCTTTCATTGGTAAAGGCATGTATCTAAAGGCATGTATCTATAGATGCCATGGGCTTTTTTTGCTAGGTTGTTTTTGTTTGAGATGGGAAAATTAGCATTGGTCCATTTCATGGGCAAAGGCATGTGTACATGACTATTTTGGGTTGGTATTCATGTATACATGAATCTTGTTGTAAAATTTGATGTTATTGGACAGATGTATTCATGTATACATTAGAGGATATTCTCGTTCAACTTTCAAGATTTAAAAAAATTAAAATTATACTTTGAAGATTTATATGTATACACGTATCTCAGTAAAATGGAACCAATCTTGGAGTGTGACAAACGACTCACTTTCGTCCATACTGACCTTTATTTTTGTTGCATCAACCCAACAATCTACACTAGTCATTTAGTCAAGAATTTCTGACCTTTATCTTATTTCAAATTCAAAAACTTTCCATTATCCAATTGGTTTAGATTATTATTCAAATAAAAGAGCTTCCTAATAAAGACCACATTAAATAAGATAATATTATGAAAACTAAAATATAGCTGAAATAAGGAAATGGTATATTAGACAATATATGTTTAGTTGACTTTAAATTTGACTTAGAGGGCCTATCGGTATAGGATCTTATGATTTAGACTTGATGATAATAAAAACTGTTTTCAGGGTCCTATTGATCATTTTCCATATATATATATATATATATATATATATATATATATATATATATCGTGATGCGTAAACGAACTACTTGGTAATAATTTAAAGTTTAATATGCATGCACTTTTCTAAAACCAATAATTTGAGCAAAGTTTTTCAAAAATGTTCTTTGGTTCCTTGTTATTATTATTATTTGAGTAATGTTATACATCGTTACAATGAATCACTACAAGAGATAAATGAGAGTAGTTTTGGAAAATCACAAATGGATAATTTTGAAAATTCACAACATTATATTTGTTTCTTGTAGTGATAGTTGTAATGATACCTTGCAGTGATATATAACATTTTTCTTATTTTTTTTCCCTATCCTAGACTAGTTTTGAGCCAAAAACTGGTTATGAGAAGATTGGTTTTATTATTATTATTATTATTATTATTATTATTGCTATACAGGTATCCTGGGCCAGTTTGCGCGCACCAGACTAAATCCTGTACCCCGAACAAGACTTTCGAAATAAGGCTTACACCTTGCAGTCCGTGGCCCAGGATATTAGTAGTTAGTTTATTATTATTATCGATAGATAAAAACACCATCTTATGGTTTTGAATAATTAATAAACAATTTTTCCTTAATATTTCTAAAACAACTATTTTTTTTTTTCCAATTACACTTTCCCCCCCAGTCATGGAGTTCTTATTTATAAAAAAAAAAAAAAAAGTAAATTTATCAGTTAAACTCATCTAATTATTAATTATTTAATAAGAATTTTTTATTTTGTTAAATCCTAACAATGCTCATGGAATAAAAGGACATTTAGAATAAAGTATTGGAGAACAAACTCTTGAAGGTTTTCAAAACTACTGGCAAAGTAACAATATAATATACAAAACAACTGAAGAGTAATCATGATCAATGACAATAAATTGTTTAACTTTTCAAATAATTAAAAAATATTGAATGAACAATTTTATGTTAAATAGCATAACATTCAAATGAAATAAAAAAATATTGGATTAGATAAATTCTGTTGCTTTACTTATGATCTTTTATGGAAAAAAAGTTTTAAAATTTAATTCTTTTTATAATGATGGTAAATAATGTATTAATTAAAACGTGATTAATCCCCAATAGATCACATTAACTCTTTATCCTATTCACTATTGAACAATTTAGTTGTTAGATTATTAATAAGTATAATTAATTTTTAGAATCATAATTTTCATGATTTTCATATTAAGTGAAAATTAAATAAATATAATTGATTAATCAGTAAAGACATAATAGGTAATGTGAATCACTCTATTATGGTAATGCAAATCTTTATTTTCTTCATTAACAATTTTTTCTTGAAAAAACAGAGAACAATTATTCCTTGTATTAATCATTCATTTCTTGCTATTAATTAAATTAGTTAAATAAATCCTCATCATGGTTGAAAAAATATGAAAGAATTAACACTCTCATTTAGAGCCTTTCAATTGCAAGGACAAGTATGGACATGATTTGATGTTAAGAAGTTTTGAAATTATTTGTAGTGACAGTAATTGGTGATTGTTAACAAAAGTGATGATTATTAGAAAATATGTTAATCGGTGATTTTATGTAAATTTGGTGATTTTTTATATTGTTGGTGATCGGCAATTATTTAGATTTTTGGTGAATATTTATAAAATTGGTGATTATGTGAAAGTTTTCAAATGAAATTCAAAATCTTTTACCGTTAAAAGGGCAAAAATATTTATTTTTATGTATAGAGCTTCATTTCCATTATTATTTCAATGTGAGCTTCATTTACGTAATTGATTGAATCCTCATCAGTATTGAGGTAAAACGCCCAAAAAAATATGTAAAGAAATTGTTCTCTAAAAGTGATTTTAGAAAAAGCTAACCTAAACAGGCCCTTAATGATGAAAATTTATTTAACTAATCTTATCTCTGACCATCTTTTCTGTTTGGGACACCATTGCCTCTTCCTAGCGAGAAAAAATGCTCTAAATCTTAATCTTTGGCTCTCTGTTTCTCTAGTCTCTCTATCTAGTCCTTAAATGCAATCTCTGAGGTCATGAGAGATTAGGTTACCTTTAATGTGTACAGTAAGGCTGTCTACTGTGTAGGATGAGGTGCCCTTCTGGCTTTCTCCTTGTTGAACCCACGACTCAGTCTACTCTCTTTGTGCAGCTGTTTCTGCATCCATTAACTTTCTTTGACCACTCGGCAGGTTTTGGTCCAATTAGAGTTGATGTTAAGAGTTTTTATTTTTAAAGTAACCTCTTGGCGAAACTATTTGTAAAAATGACATTTTCTAAAAAAATATTTTTAAAAAGTTTTGTAAAAATATTTTTCTAAAAAAATATACGTCCTTCTTTTATTTATTTATCAGTGAGAAATCCTAATCTTTATTGCTAGTTTATATTCTTCATTATTGCATTGAAAAATATATTCTTATTTGTTTATGGTCCGAACTTGTTCAATATGGTTGATAGGTAAACAAATTTACAGTATATTTGGTTGTCCCATGGAAATGGAATGGTTTAATTTAAAGAAAGAAATTTATGGCTATGTTTGTATTATAAATATATGTAGCATTTGAATAAATGAAAATATTATCTCAAATGGGTTCAGCAAAGAAAAATTGGAACTAGCAGTACACGCAACGGTATGGATTCATGAAATGCTTTCATTTTGCACTAACACTATCAATTGCATGTGCATTTGAGGTTTAGTATGTGTAATTGAGGTTGTACCCCCAACCCTCCTACAAATTATAGTTGCTAGGTCTAGGTTCCAATTGGATGAGTTATGTTAGAATTGTGCCCATATAGAGTAATTGGCCTTGGATTCTCTTGAGGCACATCAGATAAGTACCATCCATTATAAAAACAAGAAGGTAATTTATCTTGAAAGGACCTGATAATCATCAGAACAGAACCAATATATTTAATTTTCTACTCATAAAGAGGAATATGTGTTTGTGGGATGAATTATATGGAATAGAACCTTAGCAATGATTTTGTACAAACTGGTGATTTACTTATCATCCCAACACTCTGCATTTATTTATAGTCTTTTTGATGGATCAACACTCTGCATTTATTTATCATCCCAATGTGAGAACTCCTTGTCAAACCATCATATACTACATGTTTCTCAATTATTTCAAGATGCTACATTGAGAAATAGTACAAGACCCCCCTTTAGGAGTTACGTAAGGGGATGTGCCAGCTAGATTAATGCAGTGAATAGTAAGTAAAGAAACAAAGAAAGCCCTTCATTCTAGAGCTATAATCCCATTCCGAGACAGAAAGCATAGATTTGTTCCAAGTATAGCCAAATTGATTGGTTAAAATAGAAGTCAAGTGTTAAGAATAGCTTTATTAATGTGACACATAATGTGAATTCACTACAAGAAAAATTGGCTTTAGCAACCAACATTTAGTTAGGGCCAAAAAAAGTCATTGCTAAATGTTCCTTTAGTAAGGATTATTCATTGGTCCTTACTAAAAGTTTAATAAATTTCAAAAAATCCTAATTGGTAATATCATTTAGTTAGGGTCATCCAATAATCCTTACTAAAAGTCATTTTTAGTAAGCATCATTAGGTGACCCTAACTAAATGTCATTTCTTAACACTAAAAGTTGCCAAAATTTTTTTCACAAATTTTTATTTTTTTTAAAAGCTAATTAAGTAAAAATACATTTAAAATATTATTAAATACTAATTAACTAAAAATACTTTGTAAATAAAGTATTTATTAAATAAAATATTCAATAATATATTAAAATAAATTAACAATACACATGGCCCGAGGGTTAAATAATGTGCAATATCGGTGAGAACAGGCCATTGTTTTGGTTAAACACCAAGCATGAGAACAGGCCATGTGTTTTGCTAAATAAATATTAGTGAGGAGGAGACTCAACTTGACCGGGCTTAAAAATTTGACTGGAGTGCACTTGCTTGGTTAAACACCAAGAGCATGAGAACAGGCCATTTTCCTCACTCACTGATATTTCAAACATTGCTCCCCTCGATTTTTCCTCACTCTACCAAACCTGTCTCTCACTCTTCCCTAATTCTCACCGATCCTCTCTTTCACAGTCTCACTCTTCTCTCACGATGCTCCGATCATCTCATCGCCATTCCTCTCTCTCTCTCTCACCGATCATCTCATCGCCGATCACTCTTCCCTAATTCTCACCGATCTCCTCTCAAATTCTCTTTGCGCTGACTCTCTCACACTCTTCTCTGTGCTTCCTACTGCCGCAAGATCTGATACTGCCGCCGACAAGAAGTAACGCCGGCAAGAGCTGTAATAGCTTCTAGAACTGCTGCCGACAAGAAGTAATGCCTGTAAGAGTTGTATTAAATTGAAAATATTTTGTGCTTTGTGAGTTTGATTGAATTTCTTTGCCCTGTTTTTCCTTATCTTATTTCCATACTGAACACTTTATTATCAGTATTGGATTGATCATGATTCCTTATATGTAGATGGATTTCATAGCATCAATAGGATTAAAATGAAAGTGTTTTGGATTCTATTCTATTCTGATTTGAATTTCTTTTCCTTTTTCTTTTTTTTGCTTTGTGGATTTTCCTAATTGATGATTGAATTGAAACATTTTATTATAAATTTTGTTTATTGTTAATCCTATTTGAATCTTTGACTATCTTGAAATTTATTGAATATTGAACTTCATTAATGTTACCTGCAACCTGTTCGTTGAAAATCCCCAATGATTTTTTTTTTGTTTGTGTCCAATGTTATAAAAAAATCTTTAACAATATCTGTTGGTAACAATATCTGTTATTTGGAGATCTTTTTTTGTTATTTGTTATTTGGAGATCTTTTTTTGTTCAATAATAATTATGGATATCTCTATGGATGATTCTCTATCTCTATTTTCAAAATTATGGATGATTCTCCTAGCAGAAAGGGATTCTTTCATGAGCTCTGATATTGTGTTTCTGTTTTCCGTCAAGGAGATTTGGGAGGTTGTTCGTGAAATGTATTCGATGGAGAAGAATGTCTCTCGTGTTTATGATGTCTACCAAAACTTGTTTCAACTATAGCAAACTGATAAGACTATCAGGGAGTTTTAAAGTATATTTAAATGGTTGTTGGATGATTTGAATCAGTATCATCCTTTCATTAATTATGTTGACACTCTTAAGAAACAATGTGAGGAGTTGTATGTTTATAATTTTATCCCTGGATCCTAGTCTAGTCTATCAAAGCTCAAATTTTGGCCGGAGATGGCAGTATTCCTTCCTTAAGCAGTGTGTATACTCAAGTTCTTCGTATTACAACTAGATCCGATCCTCCTTGTCCTCTAAGTCTTCCCTTATGGATAATTTTGCTCTCATGCTCTCTATCGGAGAATCAGGTGCTTTTTGTGGTCAAAGAAATTTTATAGGCAGTGATTCAGTGGTTGTGGTGCCATTGGAGGTCGTGCCTAGTAGTCAAATTTTTTGAGGTCATGGCTTTGGCAGTCAAAATTCTGATTTTGATACTAATAGAGGTCGTGGAAGCTTTTGCAGTCATGGTTCAGTAGAAGCTGTAAATAGATGTTTGTAAGTGAGGAGTACAATGCATTAGTTCAACAACACCACCACCTGTCTCTATCTGATAAGGCTGCCTTTGCTCATTCAAGTAACATAGCATGTCTTTTCTCCTTCCCTTCTACCCCATCATTAATTAACTCTGGGGCTTCTCCCCATATGACTGCAGGTACCTCTACCTTATTTTCAACTTTAAATTCTCAATCTCTTAAATCTTTTGTTGTCCTTGCTGATGGTCATTCTTGTAATATAGTTGATAGTGGTAAAGTTCAGCCAATTTCATCCCATAGTTTATCTTCTATTCATTATATTCATAAATTGCCACTTTCTATCCTTTGCATTGTGTCTTTTAAGATCTCAAGTCAAAGAGGATGATTGCAAATTTTCTTTTTGTGAAACTCATTCTCATGATCTTATACTATTATATAATTGTTCTGTCACTTTCTATCCTTCACATTGTGTCTTTTAGGATCCTGAGTTGAAGAGGATGATTGCAAGTTCTTTTATGAAACTCATTCGCGTGTATAGAGAGAATGTACATGTAGATTTATTATGGCTGGGGATAATGAAGACATACACCCTTTGGACATGCCATGGGGAGGATATTAATGGAAATGAAATTATCAGTGATGAGGGTGATGATATGCGAGGAATGTTAGAAGATGCATTTGGAATGTCCAATTTTAATTGTAGTGAGGATAGTGAACCGAACGAATGTGATCCAAATTGTGGAGAGAACAGTGATCCAAGCAAGTGCACTCCAGATGAGCCAAATGGGGAGGCACAAAAATTTTATGAACTGTTAAAGGATGCTGAGATTGAAATATACCCTGGCTGCACTAAATTTTCAAAATTATCTTTCATTCGATATGCTGCTTGAATTCATTAAAGAGTTACTTCCTGAGGG
>JAESVK010038813.1:183-11043 GCA_017140935.1 Hamamelis virginiana
GGAAAATATCTGGTACAAAACAAATGCATTGGAAAAAAAGCAGCAGCATATTTGTCTTGTCCAATTGACAATTTGGTTATAAAGGAGCTAAATGAAATAAGGAGTCAATGGTCACAATTTGTCACCATATGATTAAGCCCCATATCAGCAGAAAACCCAAGCTTGATGAAATCCTCATGATTAGCTTCCAGCTGCAGCTGTCACAGCAACTGGCTTTGAATCTTCCACCTTTTCATGTTCTTTGTTGAGCATCTGAAATCATATTCAGGAATTTAAAGTCAAACAGGGAAATAAGAAACATATTCCATACAGCTACTGGTCCAAATTTCGTGCAGATAATTGTAGTAGGATCAAGGGCACGGGGTGGGGTTAAGTGACACAATTTTTTATAATAACGCAAGTGTGATTCATGTTTTGTCAAGCCCACCAATGGATTAGATACCCTTCTCTAGCATGTCATGCATGTCAAATGTCATATTGTTTGGATATCAATAGCTATCTGATCCATAAACTTGCATTTCTTGTCAATAACAAATATCAAATTCATGGATGAAGGCTCTAAAACTCTGATCAATTTGATATTTATTTGGTAAGTATGATGTATATTAGAGGAACATGTAATGCAATGGTGAGTTTCATAAAATGTCTCACAAAAAGTTATTAAGATCCGTAACAAAAATTTCGTTTAAAATTGTATCATCTACTCCTAACCCTATATAGAATTAGAATAAAACACTAGCAACCAATGAAAGATAGTTCCTTCTAGAGTAAATTCCCAACTTTGCCCCTAAGTAGGTTGAAATGTCATGATGGTAGTGACAACAAGATTGTTAGCATTCTTAACAAACAGGTAACAAGACTTTCTAAAGAGCGTGTGAGCAGAACGAGAAGAGGTTAGTGACTCACGAGCTAAATCTAACGTGACAAGCATCACCAATTTTATGCCTATGTCCCAAATGATGAGCATGAGTGAAGCTAAATAAAATTTAGCTTCATGAGCGTGAGTGAAGCTTAACAAAATTTGGCTTACATTGGCTTGTTGCAGCCCCAAGATGCCAAATAACCTATACAGACTCATTGATCCCAGATTACAGGGGTCACTTTGGCTGCAGAAAACTAGTTCCCCAGCGAAGGATTCTAATCACTAAATGTGGCAGGACTGAACAGGGGGCGGGGGGGCGAGGGGGCGAGGGGGAGGTGTTGAAGCCAGGTGCAACTTAAGGTGGACATGTTGAAGTTGAAGTACTGTGTTTAACTACACCTACTGGGACATGTCATCTTAGAGTTTGCCTTTTAGTTTTCTCTATGTGAAACAAGTCATCTAGTTCCTGCTATTCCAATCCTGAGAAAAATAGTGTAACCTTTGGAATAAACAATACCAAAACTATGACATCATTGACCTTCCCCTTAGTAAGAAAATCGATGCAGTGCCTGAACCTCTAAAATACATGACATCGGTATTCATAATTTTTTATCGTATTTAGTTTATAATCCATTAATTAGAAGGCCAATATGTTTATGTCTAAAAAGTTGATGATATACATATTTGTTAGGATTAAGGCTAGTACATCTCACCTTGTTGTTGATCAAGTTATGGAGAGCAATTACGCTTCGGATGAGGGAAGAAAGGTATATAACCAACATCATATCATTGGTTTTCACTGCACAGGGGAAGTAGATCAACAATCCAGGAAAAGAAAAGTGAAAATTAGACAAAAACCAGATACATTGCAATGCATGAAGCTAAGTATACTTAAGATTTTTGGTTATTTACCTGAAAAAGCCTTGATTAATTCAGACACATTGAGATTTGGAAGTAGGTTGAACACATCCTACAAGAAGAATTTTGAAAGATCCAAAGCTTATATATAACCAATAACTCTGATTGCAAGGGAAAGAATAAAAGAGAACATCATCACCAGCAAAAGAAAGAAGGAAAAAGATGGTCCTTGACTGATAGAGCAGACAAGAGGAGAGTATAAAATTTTCACAGCGTTATACCGTTATAAACTAACAAAGTCACTGAAATTGGTGTCAACATGTAACACACATGAGGTAATTGACGAGGCAACCGCAAAACAAAATGAACTAACACACAAACAACACAGCAAACAAAAGCTAAAACAGGGTCTTTCTTGTTATCATAATCTACGTCAGTAGAAAAGGGTTCTTCCAGGACTCGGAATCACATCATAGCAAAAATTTTATAAACCCAAATGAATATCAAAGCAAGTTCTATTTCTACAGAGACATGTCCAAGACATTTATCAAAAAGACAAAATGAATCATTATAATTAATATACATTTTAAACTTGTTAATTAATATATCTAAAAAGGTAGAAAATCAAATAATGACAAAGGTGATCCTCATAAAAGAAGATAGCCAAGGCCCAAAGGCCCAAGGCACTAAGAGGCAAACATATACTACATAGGTAAACCATAAAATGGGGGGAAACTGAACCTGCAAGTGGTACAGAATCTCATGGTTCAATGGGAGCTTTCCATCAACGACAAGGCCGAGATAATCGTGTATCTCTCGGAGTCGTGCATCCAATCCCTTCAAAGCTGCAAGTTTCCCAGTCACCTGCACCAACAAAAGAGAAATAAGTTCCTGTATTCTTCCATTTCCGCAAAACTGAAGAGTTGAAACACTAATAAACTGGAAGCATTGACTTCTTTATGCCTCTTCAGAAATTAGAAAGAGATATGCGTCAATATATAAAATGAGAAGTGCAAGATATAATCCAGCATTGCACAGAAACAAAACCTCTGTTGCGAGGGTGCTAATGGTTGTATCCTTCACATCCCTGAGCAGGTGCTCCACTCCTATTAAATAGTGACATGGTAGGTAAATCAATACCAGAAATGGAGGATTGAATTGATCCATAAAAAACTAATGCGCGTATTTATACAATTAAAAGGAACTTCACAAATTCAAAACAACGGAGATGAAATAATTTAAATAGCGTACGGCTCTTCATATCATGGGCATACCAATTTCCTCAACTTCATGGGCAGCAATCTCTGAAGGCACATGGACAAACACCTTCTGGCTTTTCTGAGTTGCATTCTGTAACCATATTAAACTGTCAATAACTGTGTCTAGCATGGATGAATGCATTTGTATGGGAAGAACCGCTTTAATCATTAAGGAAACAACAAACTTTGAGATACTGTATATATCACTTCGTCCTTAATTATAGCTCAATGCAACATAACTCAATCAGACACCATGGATATATTGAAAAATTTGATGTACTTACCTCCTTAACCTCTTCGACAGCATAGTAAGCTTTTGTGGGTATTCCTAGTTCTTTAGGTTGGACATCAATTATGACCAAGACAGGATTGGGCACGTAGCTGCAATACCACAAACAATTTTGGTAATTTGTGAAACAAAGGGGTGGAGATGTTATCAAAGAAAAACTTGAAGAAAAAGTAAGACTCAAATTCCCTTTGGCAAGAGATAGATACTAAATGCCAGACAAAGTATATTTTGCTTTGTGATCCATGCATACAACTTTAAAACTCAACGACTAGCAACTTTTTACAAATATGTAAATAACAGAACTTTCATGATAATTGGTTAAAATCATGAGAAACTGACAAAATAGATTGAATAAGAAGAATTGAGGCTGAAAATAAAATGAAATAAACAGCAAATAATGTACAATGGAGATTTTTTTTTTCTTTTTTTTAAACATATATACATCAGCCTTTTTTCAATTTGGGAATAAGGATTAGTAGTCTTACTCAGTGAATCGGCTGTGAATATCAAGGTCATTTTCCCGTAGTTTTGGACCAGTGCTATACCAACCTACAACATGCTCCTTTGCTGAAAAAAAAAAAAAAATTTATCAGTCAATTTGGTCATCATGGAAGACAGATATTCCTCAATGCAAGATATGTGAACAAGGGCTATAATGGTAATATAGTGCAGGAAATACCATTTATTCTCTTGAACATAGAAAACATTGATTCATGGTAGTTATGGTCAAGAAAGCAGATGCTAGGATCCTTGTCCTCTTCTTCGAAGGGCACTGCATTATTTGAAAATCAAATAAAGGAAAATTCATTATTTATACTCTTAATTCGAAATATAACAGCTCTCAAAATACATTTGACAGACAATCTACACTGTTACAAGAAGAAAAGTATAACAAAATAATTCTATCTGGATTACAAGCTCATGCTTTCTAAAAGATCAGTTCATAATGAATCAATCGAACTGCTCAGCCAAGTAGGGAACTTCTCCGATCGTTTCCTAGGAAAATATTTCTAGGTAAAAAAATTTTGGGCGAAAAAAAAAAAATTACATGTGAAGGAATTATTTTCTCCTGAAGCTAAATCAGTGAGACACAATAAATTCTCTTCAAGATTCGTAGTGTAACATCCATTGAGGTAAGTGAAGCCTTAATTACATTTTTTCCCCTTTCGTGGAAAAGATTTCCAGCAACTATTTTCCGTTGAAACAAACGGAGCCTAAAGGTTTTTTTTTTTTACTAGAAATATTTAAGGGAATTACTTTCTGTGAAAACAAACAAAGCCTGAAAAGCATTAAAACATAAATTACAGTTGAGATCTAAACAAAGCCGAAGAAATTGAAGAAGCAAAGACAAAAGCAGCGTTGGAAAAGAACCTGCATAACTGTTGGTGACATCAACAGTGCCTTTGAATGAAGTACCGAGCAAAACCCCAATGACCCGCTTCTTGGTATCGCGAGCGACCCTGTCATAGTTATCGACGACGCTGAGAAGAACCAGTGGGTGAACTACCACTTTCTCTATCGGCCTCGCCGAGATTTGCTGCGTTTTTATCACATCCATCACTTCGTACTATCAAATTCGATCTCTCTCTCTCTATATATACACACAAGCGTATGTATAGCTCCAACCTTTGATTGCTTGTTCTACAGGAAAACCCTGAATCTGGTTTATGCTTACTCCGGGCAGTCGTCTAGATTCTAGCTCGCTCTTTTTCCTTCGAAACTACCAACTAGGGTGCTGATTGGGCTGGGCTTGAATGAGGGATATGAATTCAAAATTTCAAACCAGACTACAAAACTATCAATTGGGCTGCAGATTGGGCTGTTCTTGAATGGGCTTGACTGAAGGTTATGAGTTTAAAGCAGGCTAAGAAACACTTGAGTAGAGTTGAGCTTGTACCTTCTGGTCCAAGCCCATCTCACATCAATAGACACCCTGATAGGAAACGTCCATGGGTTTTGCTCGGACAAAATTAGTAAAATACCCATAAACTATATTAGGTTGCGTTTGGCTTGTAGGAAACTTATGTAAGGAGGTGGAATGTAGAAATTTGTACAGTTTAAAAGTGAAAGAAAAAGAACTAAAGAAGTTACTTTCTCATGAAGTACTGTTGTATAAAAAATGAAGGAAGGAATATTTTGAGAGAAAAACTATTTCTTGCAATAAAGCAATTAATGGTGGAATTTAATTACACTTGTCTACAGCAACTAAATGCATAAAAGGTAAGGAAAAGTTAATTTTAGTCTCATTTTTTTGGCTTTTCTTGTCAATCAAACATAGCCTCGTGTATGTATATTTACGAGAGAAAAAGACCTCCCCAATCCATCGATTTTATAGTATTGTTTACTCTAATCACCCATTACCTATTTTAAGAGTCAAAAGTGGAAGGTAAGTACGAGTTTGAATTTGCTGTTCATCTGACATGTGATCAATACCTGTTAATACCGTTGGATGGCCGACACGTATGCAAGAAAGAGAATCCAATGGTTCACAAGAAAGGGGATCTATGGGCCCTTTTTATGTGAGTCATTGGATCCCATTTCTTGCATATGTGTCGGTAAGCCAATGGTGTTGATCACCTGTCACATCAACAACAAATTCAAACTCAAGTAGTACATCAAATGGATGATAGTTTACTAGTCTAGGATTGGAAATTTATTGGATTTTCCATGTCACATGGTTCACATAATTAAAATTCTCATTAAGCTGTAGGTTTGTTCCTCGACCTTATATAACTGGATTTTTCTCTCTAAACTGTAAGGCATTACAAAGATGCAAACCAGAGAAGAATCTAATACAATACAACACCGATACCTTAAAAAAAAAAAATTTTGGTTGTCTCATGCACATCTTTTCTAGTCATGGGACTTATGGGGATGAAAATTAAGGAAACTTTCAAATTCACCCCGCTTGCACTTCCCTCCATTTCAAAGTTAAAAACAATTTTGGTTGTCTCATACCTTAAAAACAATTTTTTTTTCTTGATTTCACACTGACTCGCATAAAGCTGGCCATATATATATGTTGCAAGTAACATTGTGATCCATTGTCAATGGCACAGCAGTGCTGACACAAATTTTATTGAAAATATAAAAGACCCAGTTAGGCCAGATCATTAAACAATTAAGTTGAAACTTGTGAAAAAAATCAAAACTACGTCGTTTTCTTCTTCTTCTTTCCTCCTTATCTATCAAAATAATTGTCTTGGCAGAATGAGTACATGAAATTTCAAAGAAGCAAACCAGACCCCAAGGTATGACTCATTTCTACCAGTATTTAATTCACTCTCCAAGAAGACATTTCTCATAAGAAGTAGTGAATTCCAATTCCCAAGCATTCACAGAATCCAAATCCAGCAGAGTAAACACAGAGAGATAAAACAACGTTTTATGAGCATGCAGAGGAGAATGTCGAAGCATTTTAATAATTAAATTATAAGAACTATAAATTAGAACGTAAAATTTTCACCAATAATTCAAAAAAAAAAAAAACTTTTTTTTTCTTTTTCTTTTTGCTAACCCTAGCTAATATTCTTCGAATCGTGATAACAATCTTTAAAGATTTTTTCAGATTCGAAGCTTGTTTACAGGAAGCTTAAACGCAGATCCAATGGTGGATGATGATCCATTTCCGCCTCGAACGTGTACGAAAACTTTGCACTGTCCTTGCATTCATTTTCGAACAATCTCAGTTTTTCTGCTTCCGATTTCTCAAATGAATTCAATGGAAAGAGTTGAAGTGTTTCGATCACTCTTTCAGGCTCCAAAACTTGCTTTATCTCGGCAAAATCTGCACAAAAGAAAATCAAGTAACATATCAGACAATTAATTTCGTGACTATATAATAAGGCTTACTACCTCTGTTTGTTTCTCGAAAAAAAAAAATTGAGAGAAAAGAAAAGAAAATATTGAACGTACATACGTTTTGAATATGAGATCTTTTGATCATCTCGATGATGGCTCATATCTTTTTCATCAACAGATACTCGTCGACGTTTCTGTCTCTCTCTAGCTTTATGATTCTGAAACCAGTAAAAAACATTTTTGCTTTCGATCTTTCCATAAAAGCTCAACTGAGACGAGATCTTTTGAATCTGATCAGTGCTCGGAGTTCGGAGACCAGACCTGAACAGATCGGTCAGAACTTTAACTTGTTCGGTAGTTGGATTCCAACGTCCACACTTTGTTCCACCACCACTGCTACTGCCATTACCGCCACCGCCATTGCCGCCACGAAAACCTCCTGCTTTAATACAACATCCTGACACTCTGTCGTCCATATCTGAGCTTCTTCAATCGCTTTTGTGGCCTCTGAACTTTTCTTCTGAGCTTCTCTGAACAACTCGGGCTGATCGATCGCAGTTCGTGTGCATATATAATAGAATAAAGGAATAATTTATGGAAATTTTTTGTAATTATCTTTTGGTTTTTTATGTAATCAGAGATCAGAGGATCGAGTAGTTATTGTTGTTTATATGAGTGTGAAGTGTGCTTTGATCTCAGGGAATGTGAGATGGAACTGTGAGGATTTGATCTGATCACTTTAAATTTTAGCTTGGTTTTTTGTGCAGTGGAAGAGAGAGAGAGAGAGACATGCGCAAAAGCTGCCACTGTTCAACGTTTCGGTCGGCGAGCGGACAAAGAGGTAAGTTTCACTAACTTTGAATAAAAAAATTCTAATTTAATATGAGTTTCTCTATTAATATCTCTTATACTGCTTCACCTTCATGTGCATACATGTATAGATAGGTTTGTCTTGTGTTCTTCAGTGAAGTGTGCACTTACTGTGTTATTATATGCCACATTTAAAAATGTTTAAAAAAAAAAGACTATAAAGACTTTTATTTTGATCGATCATCTCTCCGATAACAACATCTCCAACCACACAAGGTATATGAGCATGTTTGTAAAATGCAAAGTCTAGCAATAAAAAATGGCAAATATTAGAGAGAGAAGTTAGGAATTTGCAAATATTAGAGAGAGAAGTAAGGAATTTTTGCCAACTCGCCAATTTTTCCACATTTTAAAGTATAGTCTAAATTCAAACAGAATAATACAATGTTTTTGGATAGCCAAATGACTAGTATGATTGAAGTGTATAGTATTTTGGTAAGAAGGCAAAATACAATTTGCCTATTTTAACTAATCAAAATGGATAGTCATGATTGGATATCTCTAAGAAGTGAGACTGATGGAGTATATCTATCTTTTCTTATTCTTGTACTTTTTGTTATTTTATGAAATAACGAAAACTTTTATAGAGATTGACTATCACTTTGACTGCTTCTCTGATGACCTTCTCACAATGGAAGCATAAAGGGTGCCGCGCCCAAGTGAATCCCAACTCCTATGAGTGAGATAGTTAGAGGAATCAACTGTTAAAGTAACAATATGTGTATCTGAAAACTTATGTGACACTCACATTAATTAGTCTCAACCCTTAGGGGTTGTTTGGGAATTTTGAAAACTGGGTTTGATCAGTTCTGATCTCTTTCTGTTATATGGTTTTTATGTAAACCAGCTTACAGTTGGTTTGAAAAAATTGTGTTTATGCTTTATTTTTTGAACATGATGATTGAACTGATCTACCGGAAAAATGCACTTACCAAACAATATTAATTAAATAAAAACCACAGACTTGTTCTCAGCTAGTCGGGTTCTTAAGTTTATCAAACGCCCCCTTATATAAAAGACTTATTCATATAGGTTTCATCTCTTGTAAAAGATGCAGTCAAGAAAGATAATATGTAGCCAAAGTGACACCCTTTAATTTGTAGCAATACTTGTAGTTTTATATTGTTAATGCAGATTAATCTAGTGTAAGTCCAACTCCACCATGACATATGAGCAATCCAAGTTTTGTTATCATAAACAAGTAGATGCCAACTAGAGAACATTTGAATAGTTCCATTAAAAGATGGGATGACTGGCAAAGAAGATTGATGCAATCAAGTGAAAGTCAAATATTTCACATTGTCTGATCTAAATGGAGGGTTAAGTTATGATGATGATATTGATATATATATCGATCACAACAACTACTGACATGGATACTCAGTTGAGTTGACCATTGGTACAATACAGTCAAAAGATTTAGGGCTAAACCTGCTTTTAAGGGTATGGAGACAGAAACTAGAAGACAATGAAGCCACCAAATTGAAATTTGGGAGGGAGGGACAACTCATGACCAACTAAAAGGGAAGCAGCTTGGCTTTTCTTATGTCATGTCCCTTGTATCTTAGTCTTAGCCAACTTGCTAATCCTATATTTTATTCATCGGGTTTAAATTTTAGGGAACTTAAAAAGACACACTTATCTTCTAATTGTAGGCAACTAGGAGAGTGATTTGAATGGTAATCCAATTTGTCTTCTATTGCTTGCCGTTCCATTAGAAATTATAGTGTGTATATATATATATATATACACATGTGTGTGTGTGATATTCTGAAGTTTTTGCTTCTGCTTTGATTTTGAAAAAGTTAAGAGGAAGGAAAAGGAAAGGAAAATTTTTTAAAATACTCGATGAAGGAATCCATTTCTAAGCAATTTTAAACATTTTCTTGTTTGTTTTTGTTTTTTTATCATTCTTTTCGAGATCCAAATATATTCTTAATAAGCTACTTTTATTTGATGAATATTAGTGTTTAAAGTCTTTAATTAAGAACTCTAAAATTATTTACGATCCCTATCTCCGTGCTAAATTTTGAAGAAATAAGTCATTAATGTTTTCTTTTCTTTTTCTTTTTTTCCCCATCGAGGTGCCCATTATTTAATAGAAACATTGGTACCAAACATATTGGCATAATAGTCTTGAGTTTGTAGTTTGATCCACCCAACCTGAATCTTGGACTTGAATGATCCAGATCATGACACATCACCCAAGATCCACTACCTGTGATCTTGAGAATGAATGTGCAATATAATAGATTAGTGTATTTTCTAATTTCTTTCTTAGAACATATATAAACTTATGTTTAAAATGCTTGGAGATAATTTCCTTAGGAGGGTCATTGAGAACACTATAAACTACAAATCCTTAAGAATGATTAGAAAATTAAACATATATGTATTCCAAATTGTATGTAGATAGTCTGAAATTCTTCAAATGCCGGAAAAATATCTTCTAGTATGACATATACTTAATTTTGAAAAACATGCCTTAGTAAGATTGCAAAATATTTGGCCTGGTTCCAAGCCATGTTTCATGTTCTCAAAAAACAATTTATGTTTTAATTTTGTAGTAGTAAAAAATATAAAACAATAAGAAATTAAAAATAAAAAATAAAAAAAATAAACTTGTTTAGAAATATATTTTCAAAAACAATTTTTTTATTAATATGTTTTTTGAAAACAACTTATTTTAAGAAACCATCATTATGACATTTTCAGTTTCTTTTTTCTGTTTTCACTAAAACGATATGTTTTTTTAAATATTTTGCCATGTTTTAAAAAGCACATTTTCGAAAGCTGTTTTCTGAAAACAAAACCCGGGGAAAAAAAAAAGACCACAGGTGTCACATTTTCGAAAGCTGTTTTCTTCATCTTTCCATTTGTCTTATTTGTTGTTTTGTTCATGATTATGTGCTAAAAACACG
>JAESVK010038830.1:0-10848 GCA_017140935.1 Hamamelis virginiana
ATATATATATATATATATATATATATATATATATATATATATATATAAGATAATGTCCATGAATAAATGATAAGAGAAATATATATCTCAAGTGACACTTAGGTTAATCTGTGGGTGCATGTTAGAGAACATGTACACTGAACTTGATCTGCTAGAATATTCCTATGGATAGTAAGTCAAAGAAATATTCTTATGTTATGTCCATATATTTGGTAGTCCTTAGACTTGAGACACCATAGCTATCTTGTGCCTTAGTTATTAGGGTTTGATAGTATCTTGTACAGCCTTAACCCTAAGGATATAATCGATACTCATTGGCTCTAATAAGTCATGCATGGAGATAGATGAGTTGTCAATAAGGAATCATCACTCTCATTAGTATGAGAGAGAATGTCAGGGCCAATTCTCAAAGATAACTCTTGATATGAATCTCTGGCCAGAGTGATAAGTGAACTGTGAAAGTATTTCATTGGGTTCATCTTATTGAGATTATATTGTAGAGAACACATGACAAGATGTTAAGATAAGGGTTCTGACTAATATCTATACCCTGATTATCTTAACAGTGACATTCTGGGATGAAGGATTAAGTAACAAGAAGGGTTCAAACATAGTTCTACTATTCACCCAAACCTAGGGCACGTTATGACACATTGCTAGACGTCACTCATGACCAGTGAAAGCCTATTGGTAAAGTGTTATCAATGAGGGCATAATTAGAATCGTTCCAATTGAACCTTAAAATAGAAAATTTCTATTTTAGGAGACATAGAGATGTCCCTGTCCACTGCTAGGTTGGGGTGAACTCAAAGGGTCACACACAATAGAGCATGAGAGAGTTTTTTGAATTAAAGAGAGCAGAATATTCCTATTTATTGTTAATTTGGTCTTTATTATTAAAAGTTAATAAGGGAAGGACGAAATAGCAAATAAAAGGAAGTTTACCTATAAATATGAGGTTATGATTCAAGCTAGCACTAAGCAACCCTAGCTATCATCAAGTGGAGGCTAAAAAAAAGTAGGAGAACCCTAGGGCCGTCCCTCTCTCTCTCCCTCTCTCTCATAGCCAAAATCCCACTAGCTCTCTAGCTTGCTTCTCATCAAGTGTTGACAAGTTGCAAGGATTCAATGGATCTTGTGCTCGTGTGGATACCATTGGAGGCTTTATACTTTTGGAGCTCGGGTTCGTCAATCGCAAAAACAAAAGTGGGTATTGTAAGTATGTATTTAATTTAATTATCTATGTTCTTACTTTGTAAAATCATGATCCGATGCTTAATCAAAATCCTGTTGGAGTATGAAGGTAGATTCAGTTTTTGTAAAAAATTTTGTTGCATGACTTCCACTGCGAATCCATTTACCATTGTTTTCCTTTCATTGATACCTCTTGGAGGCTTCATCATATTGAAGCTTGGATTCGTTCTTGAAAATTCTACAAAAGCATTCAAGTAAGTTAATTAAGTTGTTTAATTAATGTTCTTATTTCATTCATGATCCTATGATTGAGTTCGAATCACGGGATGGTTATGTTGATGGATTCAACTTATGTTAAAAAATTTTGTTGTATGTTTCCTTCCATTGCGAATCCATAGCCACAATATTTCAAACCCTAGCTAAAAAATAGAAATAAATATTATTCTCGGTTTTGTGCTATATGCCAAATTTTAGAGCCTCAAAAAACCTAATAACACATAGAAACAACCTTCTTAAATTGAACCCAACCTATTATAGCATCCTATAACCCAAAATTGACTATTAAAACCATAAAAGTATTGAAAACAAGAAATTACCAACTTGCACCCACAGATTAACCTAAGTGTCAATCCCAAGAAAATCGTAACACTCCACTTTTTGAACGTTGAATACATTAAAAGTTAAATCATAACGGGATCAACATTATGATTAGAATATTGATCATGTACGATGTGTTTTGCGGTTGTATCTTGATGTTCTATAATTTCATTCGCATTTGGTTTAACATAATTATCAATATACTCATCAAAGATTGGTGGAGATTGAAAATCTATAAGTATAGCCTCTTCAATATCATCGTAGTCATCATATACAAATCATTTGTGTTCAACATCATCATCATTGTACTCACCAAATATTGGCGGAGAATCAAAGTTGACAAGTGTTTTAACTTGATGCTGCGAAACACACCCTTTCGACAATTTGATGTAGGAATGTTGATGTATTTTGAGTGGCATGATGTAGGAATGTAATTGTGCTATGATCTGAATCACATAGGAACGTAGTTGTGCATTGATACCAACTGATGCAGTGGAAACAAAAATAGAAATAAACATTATTCCCGATTTTGTGCTTTATGTAATATTTTAGTGCGTCATTGTAGACACCCCATTTTTGACTTATAGAATATAAGTCATCATTTCACATCCCCTTGATTGAGAATAACCAATTATTTTTAGAGAAAGAGACCTTAAAGCCTTGGTTTCCTAAATTACCCTTTTCCTTAGGTAGATAGAGGCTATTATCGCATGTAGGTTTTTGTGTTGGAATCGAGTGATTTCTTTTGCATTTAGGATTTAGGGAGTCTAGGAATGTCCTTGTCAAATTTCATGCCATTTTGATCGAACTCAATAGGTAATAAGAACATTTACGACTTCAAGTGTAGAATTGTCATTTTTCTCGCACAATTTTCGAATGACCTCCGAATTCGTCTCGGTTTGTTTTATTGGATTTGTATGGATATTTAGAGTCTAGTTAGATGATTGGTTCAAGCATAACATGGTTCGAGAGCAATTTGGTTCATAATGGTTTATAGTGGTCAATTGACCTTTTCTAGGGTTTTGACTTAATTTGACTATGGACAACCGTTTTTCAAAAATTAATATTTTCAAAACCTTAAAATGTTTCAAAATATGTTTCGTGAAGTGGCATTTTTAATTTAAAGCCAATTAGTTAGTGAATTTTCAAACCCTAATTTAAGCTAAAATGGCTCATAATGGCTAACCACACTACAAGAAAAATGACATTTTGTGGTGTTTTAAAAATGCCGTCTATGACCTTTCGCGGCGTTTTAAAAATGCCGTCCTGATGATTGTTGTAAAAAGTTTTGGTAATACGCAGTGTTTTTAAAAACGCTGTTAATATTAGCTTCCGCGGCGTTTTAAAAATGCCGTTAAAAAATGCCGTTTTAAAAATGCCGCAAATATTTTTATATTTATTTATTTATTTATTTTTGAGATAATCTTCCTATGCATCATATAGAAGTTACCACTAACATGAAGAAAAATGCACATTCCATTTTTACACAAAAGTTTTCTTCACCCAAAGGTTAAAGTACTATACCCTAGGTCAGCTAAGAATCCCATCAAAACATGAATTAGTAGCTCAAAAAGGAATTCGAAAAGAAGAGAACTTGGGATA
Source organism: Hamamelis virginiana (assembly GCA_017140935.1). Classification (NCBI taxonomy): domain Eukaryota; kingdom Viridiplantae; phylum Streptophyta; class Magnoliopsida; order Saxifragales; family Hamamelidaceae; genus Hamamelis; species Hamamelis virginiana. Next base: position 3,394 of record JAESVK010038830.1, read on the forward strand.
AAAAAAAAAGAAAAAGAAATTACCAACTGTGTTCTGCAATTTTTGAAGGAGAGAGAGGGAGATGGGTGAAGATGAACTTCTTCCTCAATCGACGGTGGTCATAGGAGCTCTATCAACCAGAACAAAATCCAAACAAGCCAGATCTGACAGAAGGAACCCAGATAACAGCAATGGCAGAACCACAGAATAGGGGTTGGGAGAAACACCATATCTGCGTCAGCTCAGATCTGTAGTTCGAAGAACAACTGCACGGCCAAGGTTAGGAGAAGAACAACTCAGATCGACGATGTTCAGAAGATTGAGACTAGGGTTTGATGCAATGAGATTAGTCTTCGCGGCAAATGGAGAGAAGAGGGTCGGGCATATCGAAGGAAATGAAAAATAAGGGGGAAGTTTCGCGGTTTTAGGGCATACTTTCCACGGCGTTTTAAAAAATGCCGTAAAAAACTTGATATATGCAGCGTTTTAAAAACGCCGTGTAAAATAGTATCTACAACGTTTTTAGTAAAAATGCCGCAAAAAATTCCGTAGAAGGTCATTTTTATTGTAGTGCCAGCTGGGTTTAACACAATCCTTTGAATTTGGTCAATGATTTTTGAACCGAAACCTTTCTAGAAACATAGAGGATTAAGTCTTGAACTTTTTGATTTTTGAATAATCGAATTTGGGCTTAAAATGAGGAAAATACACTCAAAACAAATTGAAGAAGTCCCAAAACACATTATATTTCTTCAAATCTAGGATTTTTTGGGAGAACATTATGTTGACCATCCTAGGCTAGATGGCCAACCGTCCAAGGGTAGACGGACAACCATCCAAGCCCTAGACGACTACTTATCTAGTTTTCTATCGCTCAATTTCAAGTTCTTGTAATTTTGGAGTTTTTTCTCCGAGTTTTTTTTTTTTTTTTTTTCACTTTTTTTGACCTAAACTGATTACTAGAACCATTGGAAGACTCAATGTGAGCTCTAGGATCATTAGGATTAAATTTAATCTTGGCTGTTCATTCTTGAGCAAAAAATCTATAAATAGGAGCTTTAGTGTAGGATTTTAGGAGAGATTGAATTGCTGAAAATTTTTGGAGGCTTGTTTAAGGAAGCTAAGAGAATAACTATAGTAGCAAAAAATGTAAGTTTTCTTATTTTCTTCCCTTCTTTCTTCTTTTTTCAATTATTCAATTGTGTACGTAGAATCATGCTAGGGTTTTAATTTGTGCATTCTAGTTGTCTTCTTCTTCTTATTCTTTCTTTTTCTTCTTTTCCTTCAAAATAGAAAATCATGTTGTAGGGTCTCGCATAGTAGTATACATGTTAGAATTAGCATGCATATTATATGTTAAGTTATATATTAGGGTTTTGCATGGTAGTATGCATGTTAGAAATAGCATGCATGTTAGGAGTTACAAGTTAGGAACATAGTATGGTTTGAATGCATGTAAGTTTTAGGGTTAATTTGCATGAATGCATGTTAGGATTAGTAATGCATGTTAGACTTTTAGGTTTGCATGAGTGCATGTTGAAATTAGGTTTGCATGAATAAAGGATAGAATTAGGGTATGCATGTTAATATTAGTTTGCATGATAGTTGCATATTAAGGTTTGCATGCATTGTTATTTTATATTAGTGTTATGCATGGTAGTTTTGTTTCATGTTAGTAAGCATGTGAAAATATGTTAGAAAGCATGATAGGATTTATTATTTTATGTTTTGAATAGTGATAAGTGCTCAAATTTTCGAAATTTAAACCCCAAAGTAAGCTTTGTTAAAGCCCTAAAGACATGTTAATTAGGTTAATTAGGTTATTTTAGTGCTTTTTAGTTATTTTAGCATTGTTGCAAATGTCGCATAAGAGTAGCATTTTAGCTTGTTTTTATTTCTGTCTTTATTTTGGGTTAAAGTTGTGTGGAATAGGTGCGTGTAATTGGTTTGCTGTTGTTTTGCATTGCAGGTAAAAATCAATGTGGAATCAAGCCTTGAAACCATCGTACTTTGAAAGAACGCGTCGCAAGCTTCGCGTGCATATAAAGAACGTCCAAATCGGACTTCAGACGAAGAAAATACTAGCATTTGAAGTTTGAAGAGAAATCGAGAATAAAATATAAGGATTTAAATATATATATATATATATATATATATATATATATATATATATATATAAGGAGGGAGAGTAAGAGAGAATAAATGAGACAAGACTAAAGGGTGAGAGAATAAATGAGAGAAGAATCGCAGGAGAGAGAGAAATCAAGAAAGTCAGGGGGGAAGAAAAATGAGAATGAGAGAGAAGACTAAGTGGCTGGGGTACAGAGGTAGGAAAAATGCGGCTCGCGGAAGTTAGCAAACAGAAGCGAGTGGTGTCAGAAAAAGAAGAAAAAGGAGCTAGACAAATGTATGTAAACACACGATGCAATTTTCTCTCTCTCCACTTGGAGAGAAGAGATTTTTATTTTTATTTTTTTTTAGTTTTTAACTGTTGCTTTTAATTACGCAATTTTCATTTCAGTAGAATATCCCCTCTTTCCACTTGGAATTACGAGGAGGATTTTTATTAATTTATGCTTTCAATTATGTACTTTAAATTTCAGTAGAATATCTCCTTTTCCACTTGGAATTAAGAGGAGGATTTTTATTAATTTATGCTTTCAATTCTATACTTCAAATTTCAGTAGAATATGCCCTCTTTCCACTTGGAATTACGAGGATGATTTTAATTAATTTATGCTTTCAATTCTGTACTTTAAATTTCAGTGGAATATCTCATCTTTCCACTTGGAATTACGAGTATGATTTTTATTAATTTATGCTTTCAATTCTGTACTTTAAATTTCAGTAGAGTATATTCCCTCTCTCTACTTGGAGAGACGTGGTTTTTCTTTATTTAAAATTATGCAATTTCAATTCCTGCCCGTTTAATTTATGCAATTTAATTTAAGTTCAATTTCTGTTGTTTCTTTTGCAATTATGTCCTTATATGTTCGACTTATTTTCTGTCAGTGATTCTTAATTTATTACGCTGTGCTTGGCAGTTTGACTTGCAATTACCGTTAAAAAAAATCAGTTAATCAACCAAATCTACCCAATGAGAAATGTCTCTTTCACCAAAAGTGAATTGACTTAGCCGATTTTCATTACTAGTCTCCGTGGACCGACACCCGTGCTTACCACTCTCTTCGAATTGAGGTTAAACATAGAGTAGATTATAAATGAATTAATATTGACCGTAAATACGGAATTTAACCTCTCGTATTTCCAGCGATCAAATTTTGGTGCCGTTGCCGGGGACTATTAAAATGAAAACGATTGAGTAAATTTATTTTGGTTGTATATATTTATAAAAAAATAAAAAATAAAAAAAAATAAAAATAGTTATTTTTTTTTTTTTGTTGTTGTTAGGTTAGTTGTAGTTTTGGGAGTTGGGTTAGTTTAGTGTGTTTTTCTTTTTGTTGTTTTATTGTGTTTATGTGGTTTGTATGCATGGTAGAAGATCTTTAGGGTTGGAATTGTCTCCTTACGACCCTGAGTTAGCAGCTACTTTGAGGGCTGCTCGAACAAGACTTAGATTAACTATTGACCCTAGGACTTTACTACAGTCAAATATGATGGAGCCAATAGGTGAGATTGAGGTAGGTGTGGCTGATCTGGTAGGTGTGGTTGATCCACATACTCCAATTCCACCTAGGACTTTGCGGGATCAGTTTCTACCGAATACATTCAGTCCACATTCTTGCATGAGAATTTCCAACATTGAGAATTTAATCTATAAGATTAAGCACTCAACAATCCAAATGCTCCCTAAATTTCATGGTCCAGAAAGAGAAAATCCTTATGACCATCTCACAGAGTTTGAGGGAATCTGTAATACCATTCGAATTCAAGGTTTTCACTCAAGATGCTTTGAAAATGTTTTTGTTTACTTTCTCCCTTAAAGATAAAGCTAAACATTGGATTAATTTCCTTAGAGTTCCAGTTCTCATTTCTACATGGGAGAAGCTTCAAAAGAAATTCCTTACTAGGTTTTATTCAATAGGGAAGACCATCCAAATGCGTCATGCAATTACTCATTTTGCTCAAAAAAAGGGTGAGTCCTTTTATGAAGCATGAGAACGAATGAAAGAACTCTTGATATTATGTACACACCATAAGATCGCCATATGGCAGATTGTCCAGGCCTTCTTTCAAGGACTTGGTGATACGGACAAGCAGTTAATTAATGTTGTAAGTCGGGGGGCAATTTTTAGGAAGAGTGCTAAAGAAGCATGTGAATTGTTTGAAATTTTGAGTGAGGATTCATTACACATGACATCAATGAATTTAACAAATAATTGAGAGACTTCTGCTCTACCACCTAAAAAAGGTGGAATCTATGAGGTACAACAATTAACTGTTGTTGCTCAGTAGGTAGAGGAATTATCTAAAAAGTTAGATAAGTTGATAGCTGCCCAGGGATTATCATCTAAAAATCCAATGTGTCAAGTTAATGAAATCTGTATCATCTGTAATGAAGTGAATCATGAGACTGTAGAGTGTCCTTTGGCTGGGCAATATCCTGATCTTGTTCAACAAGTTAATGTTGCCCAAAGTTTTATAGACCCTAGAAATGATCCATATTCAAATACTTTCAATCCTGGTTGGAAAAATCATCTGTTTCTCCAATGGGGGTAGCAAGCACAAAAGCCCAATGAAAATTCCAATGTGTCGTACTCTTAAGTACCAATGTTGAATTACCAAAATGGTAACTCAAATCATGTCCCACTATATAGATCACTTCATCTTCAGTACAAAAATCAGAGTCAGGGTGTTAATCAACCTCCTGTTCCTCAGTTTCAGAACCAAACCCAACCCCAAAGAAGTTTAGGTTTTGAAGATCAAGTTCTAAATGCCTTGAAAAATCTTGAGGCTGATAGACAACTGTTTCACTCTCATTCCCAGTCAATAGCCAAGCTAGAGACTCAAATTGGTCAGTTAGCTTCAAACCTTAGCCATCGTGAGGATGGAAATCTTCCGAGTTAGCCCATTAGCAATCCAAAAGGTGCATATGTTGCTGGATGTTCATTATCTGAACAAAACTCTAAACATGTTGCTGAGGTTAAGGCTGTGACTACCATGCGTAGTGGTCGAGTGATAGATAATAAGGTTGGAGAAATAGTTCAGCCAAGAAATACTAGGACTAGTCAGAAGGAGTTGAAAAAGATATATGAGGCAGGTGATCCTGAAGTAGGTTTGTTAGGTGAACATAATGGAAAGTTTGACTATTATATGTTATACCCCAAGAAGCTTACACCCGTACCTGAAGAACCAATTATCTCTACGAGTTGGGGTGACAATTTTGACAAATCTGAAAAAATAGCTCGTCCCTTGGAAAAAAGTATAGGGAGAGTTCTAAGGAGGTAAGTCAAGAGAAAAGTGAGGAAAAAGATAAGAAGAAAGACTAAGAGTCATGAATAGGAAAACAAAGGATGGAAGATAATTTACGAAAAGATCATTTTCCATCTAAAGTGAGTAAGGATCCAGTAATAGAGTACATACCTAAGGCTCTATTTCCTTCAGCCCTTGTTGCACCAACAAGGAGAGCTAGGAAATGTGCGGTTGTATAGGACATACTTGAAGTGTTAAAACAAGTGCATATTAATATTCCACTTCTTGATGCTATCAATCAAATTCCGTCCTATGCTAAATTTCTCAAAGAGTTGTGAACCCAGCAAAGAAAAGAGCGAGTGCTTTTGTCCAATGCTTCAGCAGTCACTATTGAGCTAGCTAGTACAGTAGCTCAGTATCATATTCCGATAAAAAGGAAAGACCCAGAGACACCCACTATTCCATGTTTTCTAAGATCGCACTATATTGATAGGGCCTTAGTTGACTTGGAGCTAGTGTGAATATTCTTTCATACTATGTGTATGAAAAGTTGGAACTTGGAGAGCTTACACCTACACCTACCATTTTACAATTCGCAGATAGGTCAACTAAGACACCACGGGGTATATTAACAGATGTTTTGGTTAAGATTGAGTCGTTTTTATTTCCTGCAGATTTTGTAGTCCTTGACATGGAATTTGAGATTAACTCCATCCCTTAAGTCCCTGTTATTCTAGGAAGACCTCTTTTGGTAACTGCGAAAGCAGTCTTGCATTGCAAGGAAGGTGTAATGGAAGTTTTGTTTGGAAACTTAAAAGCTAAACTCCAAGTCTATCGAGCTGCTACACATCCTCATAACTTTGAGGACTGTTATGTTGTTGTTAACCTCCTTGATGAGGTCATTGCTGAAACTTTATGTAACACCCCAGCCTGACTATTATTCCGACCGTCCCGGGTAGGTCGACATGTGTCAAGAAGTGGATACACGTGTCCTGCTCATTCGCATTTCCATACTCAGGATAATAAGAGGAATAATATAACAAAGTGAAATGATATGTTCTAATGCATACATGCCCAGATTCGAGTAATACAAATACAAATATGCTAAAATTATCATATTTAATGCCAACAACCCTGACATATAGGATAGAATAATAGTCTGTTAGTAATATGCCCTAATAGCCAATCTCACTGGTGTAATCTAGGACATAAAGTTGATTCATGTATTATTATTATTCATTAATAATATGGGGTTTTGATTATCATGTATTCTTCTGTTATTATATTCATGGTAAGTCCTTAGAAGGAATGTCAATATAAGATCTCAAGAGTTGAGATTAGGAGATTTATATTGTTAAAGATTTCTTTATTAGATATTCCTAGTCATAGGATTATTTATTGGTCATTAATAATCCGGATAGACTAGCACAGGTTATGCCTGCTCACTATGGAGAATGACTAGTCTCAAGTCATTTGTGTAATGACACTAGGACAAACCTGTGGGTGCTTGTTTGAGAACAAGTACACTGAATGTGATCATTGATTGAGTTTGTTGAATGGAGTTTTACTTACATGTCAAACAACAACTCAGGGTTACAATGATGCAAGTGATCCTTAGACCTGAGGCACTATAGATGTCCTGTGTTAGGGATATTAGGGTTTGATAGTACAATGTACATATCCTAATCATGGAATTTGTGTATGTACTCATTGGCCTTAGTATACCTGTCATGGGGACATATGAGTGTACAACAAGGAATCTATCACTCTCAGTAAAGAGAGGGAATGCCTCGTATTATTCTCAAAGATATAATTCATATAGGTCTTTGGCCAAAGCAATTGGGAATAAGAAAACTGTTTCTTGAGTATCCTAAGGTTGAATTTATATTTTGAGAATCACATACAAAATGTTAAATTAGGGTTTGACATATTATCCAATACCCAAGTAATTTAACTAAGGCATTGTATGATGAAAGGATTGAATTGTATCTTAATTGTAACTGAAGGGTTCACTGTCTTATGATTAACCTTCACACAACCTAGGGTGTGTCTTGACATATTGCTAGATGTCACTCAGGACTAGTAGAGGCCAAAGAGAAATTA
>JAESVK010038840.1:0-11035 GCA_017140935.1 Hamamelis virginiana
GATGTTTGGTCAAGCTAGCACTAGTAACCAAACACCCCTAAAGAGGAGAAAGTCTATAAATATCAGTGTTTACACACTCTAGGGTTAAGAGAACCCTAGGGGCCGAAATTTCTCTCTCCTCTCCCTCTCCATTCTAGCTTGCTCACAAAGTGTAGTGGAAGACTAGAAAGTTTAAGGAGTTTTATTCTCGTGTGGATACGCTTTGGAGGTTTCATCCGTTTGAAACTCGAAGGAAGCTACATCGAAAAGCACAATCAAGTATGATTTATTTATGTTGATTTATATTCATTCTTGTTTGTATGTGTTTTAATATACATGACCCCCATGCTTGAATCGATTCTTGAAGGTTTTGTGAACATGGATTGATTTTAATAAAAGAAAAGTTTTGTTTTCCCTCTTCCGCTGCGAATCCATGGCTTGTATTTCACAGAACCTTTCACAACCATCCATGCCACTCACTACCATGTCATCACCACGGCCATTTGCAACATGGGGCATTGATATCATCGGTAAGATCACTCCTGCAGCCTCAAATGGGCACGAGTACATATTGGTGGCCATAAATTACTTTACCAAATGGGTAGAAGCAGCGTCGTACAAGACTTTGAATGCTAAGCAAGTTGCCAAGTTCATACAGTGCAACATCATCTACCGATATGGAGTGCCACGTGAGTTTATTTCAGACAATGGGCAACATTTCAAAAAAGAGACTGAGGAGCTTCTTAAGAAATATGGTATAGTACATCACCATTCCTCTCCTTATTATCCACAGACTAATGGAACATTAGAGGCAGCTAACAAGAATTTAAAGACCATTATGAAGAAGATCACTGATACGTACAACGATTAGCATGAGAAATTGCCTCTGGCATTGTGGGGCTATCGCACATCCATTAGGGCGTCAACTGGGGCTACGCCTTACTCGTTAGTGTATGGTATGGAAGCAGTGTTACCAATTGAGTTAAAGATACCTTCACTATGGGTAGTTATGGAAAGTGCTTGTCAACTTTAGGTGTGCTTAATTATATTCCCAAGCGTAGAAATTCAAATATCGCCAAGCATAATAAATACTGAGGGAGTCCTCAGGTCATCTCCACAGGGAGTGGAACTGGTCTAAATGATCCTTAGGTATTGCAAACCAATGAATGCAAGGAAAGTGTAAAATCATGGGGGGTTGATTGTTGTTGAGTGTTTTGTAGAGAACTAATTAAATTAAAGCAATAAAAGTAAATGGTAGGATTCTAGGATTTCCACTCATCCACAACCAAGCAACAAGCGTCTCTCATTAGGATTCTCATCTTGGATCCATTGAAGAATGGTCTTTGATGGAAGATTTAACTTTAGAAGCATTCAAAACAAAGAAAGATAGGAGAATAATAGTAAATGCTCACTTAGACAGTTTATCAAACACTTAGAGTGCATATAAGTTCAACCACAATGTGTACCAAGAGTCACTTGTTCACTCATTGTCAAGAAGATGCCAAACTAAGTGTCAAGAAGGGGTAGAGAGTATTTACCATCATACAACTTCCATTAAAGCACAAAAAGATGAGAGAGTATTGTTACCATGGTTGGTGATGAGTTTCCACCGATCGAATCCTACCTTGGAGGCTTAGAACTCCATTACAACTAGTAAACAAGAGGTAAATGCAAGAACAATGAAAATAAATGCTAAACTATTGATTACCAACTAAGAAATGTAGCCTTACAACACAAATACAAAAGTAAAACAAACTAAATTAAGCTTACAAGCAAGAAATGTAACATAAACTAGCAAGAAACTAAACTACTCCTAAATTAAGAGAGAAAAACTAAGCTAAAACTAAAAGAACCCTAGAAAACTAAGAGAGCCCCCTTAAAACTAAGTGGGAGCACCCTCTTCCAGCTGCAAAATGAGTTTAAATACCCCCTCCCTTAGGGTTACAAGAATGGGAGTGAAAAGACCAAAGTGCCATTACTTAAAAACACAAAATACACATAAAACTGCTGAATCCCGACCTTTTGTACCGGTACAAGGGATTTTGTACCGGTACAAATACTTGCTGCCTCCAAAATTAGTATTTTGTACCGGTACAAAAATGCTTGTACCGGTACAAAATTGCAGAGAATGCCTAAAAGGTGCTCCAACTTCAAATGCATGTAACTTTCTCGTCCGGAGTGGGATTTGGACGTTCTTTATATGCACGCGAAGCTTAGGAAGTCTTCTTTCCAACTATGGTGGTCTCATTGTCTAATTCAATCTGGAGAGAAACAGTTTTACCAAAATGTCCAGATTGGTCACTTTTTGCACTTCTTGACTTCATTTGCCCATATCTCCCAAACCGCTTGGCATTTAGCTTTGAAATTTGATATGTAGCATCTAGACACACTTAAAAGTATGTTTTATAAGTCCTATGACCTTTGAAGACTTCCAAGGCTTGACTCGAAGCTATCGCTTTGCATGCAAAAAACATCCATTTTAGCGCATTCAACCTGTAAGGGCTCAAAAACAACAAAAGAGTTAAACGCACCTATTTACAAGTATAAATGGCTCAAGTATGTACAAAATGATGAGAATAATGCAATAAAAGTATGCAATATTATGGTGCAATCAGAAAGCCAACTAGCAGAAGTCGATTGGATGAGGGATAGATATGAGCAGCTGTCACTAATTGACGAGAAGAGATTGAGGGCCCTATACCATGTTCAAGGTTATCAGAGAAGAATAGCAAGAGCTTTTAACAAGAGAGTCAAAAACAGGGGCTTGAAGAAAGGGGATTTGGTACTCAAAGAAATCAAAATGCCGATTCATGATCCAAGAGGGAAGTTCAAGCCAAGTTGGGTGGGACCCTACATCATCAAAGAGATATTATCAGGCGGGGCCGTGCGTCTTATGGACATAGATGGGATCGAATTTTCTCAGCCTACCAATTTGGATCAATTGAAAAAGTATCATGTATCAATTAAAAAAAAATAATAATAATAGCCCCTTAGGTAGAAAACCTGCAAAAGCTATATAAGCAAAAAGTAGAGCATTCAAAAAAAAAAAAAGAAAAAAAAAAGAAAAAAAGAAAATGGTTTTCAATTGATCCCATGAAGTACAAGGACCTGATTCTCCAAGTATTCAAAACAAAGTTGAAAGTTTTATGAGAAAAAGATATTCAAAAAATGGAGAATGAGGCAGCCCATAAAGTCACTTTGGGTGCGGTCCAATTTCCTATGGCAAAACAACCCAATGTTTGTTTTCAATTGCCATTATTTGTAGTGATTTATTCAAAACTAAAAAGATAGAATTCTTTTATTCATGAGATGAAGAGAAACCTTTCAAAGGTCTACTAAAAGAATATGCGCAGGGAGGATTCGCAGCGGAAGACAAACTATAAAAATTTATAAAAACAAGAATCCAACCATACATATTCAAGCAGGAAATCGAAACAAGCATAGGATCATGAATAACATAAGAATAATATTTAAACAACTTTAAATATACTTACTTGATGATTGCCTTTGTTGAAACCTCGATCGCATCCTAGCTTCAAAGTGTATGAAGCCTCCAAGGTATCCACACGAACCCAAGATTCCATAAGCTCCTTGCACTTGTTCAACTCTTGAATCAATGCAAGATGGAGAGGGAGAGAGGGAGAGCAATTCGGCCATGGAAGAAAAGGCACTAGGGCCGGCCTCCTCTAGGGAATAATCAAAAGCCTCTCTTTCTTTTTAGGGTTAGGATGTTCTAGTGCTAGCATGCACCCTCACCTTATGTATTTATAGATAAATACTAGGGTTTCCAATATTTTGTAACTTAGTCCTCCTTAATTAACCTTTAATTAAAGAGCCCAAGTAAGTTACATAAAATCAGAAACTAACCCTTCTCCTAACTTAAAGAACTCACTTGTGTCCTTATGTGTGTGACCCTTTGGGTTCATCCCAACCTAGCAGTGGACAGGGACATCTCTATGTCTCCTAAAATAGAAAGTTTCTATTTTTAGGTTCAATTGGAATAATTCCAATTATGCCCTCATTGATAACACTTTATCAATAGGCTTACACTGGTCATGAGTGACATCTAGCAACATATCATGACGTACCCTAGGTGTGGGTGAATAGCGGAACCATATGAACCCTTCATGTTACTTAATCCTTCATCCCCTAATGTCACTGTTAAGATATTCAGGCATGGTTATTAAGTCAAACCATATCTTAACAACTTGTTAAATGTTCCACAAAATATAATTCTCAATAAGATAAACTCATGAAACACTTTTCACAGTTTACCTATCACCATGGCCATGGATTTCATACCGAGAATTATCTTTGTGAACAAACCTTGACATTCTCTCTCATCAAAGATGAAAGTGATGATTCCTTCTTGCGTACTCATTTACCTTCATACATAACCCTACTAGAGCTAATGAGTACCGATTACACCCTTGTGGTTAAGGATGTACGAGATACTATCAAACTCAAGTGACTAATGCATAAGATAACTATGGTGCCTCAGGTCTAAGGATTACCAAATCAATGGTCGTAACAAAAGAATATTCTTTTGACTAATCTCCATAAGAACATTCTTGCAGATCATGTTCAGTGTACATATTCTCTAATATGCACCCACAGATTAACTATAGTGTCACTACACCGATAGGAAAGACTACCTATCCTCCCAATTGGAGCCAGTTTAAATCTGTGCTACTCTTAACGGTTTATTAAATATCCACTTTAATAAACCTATGAGTAGGAACTTGTTTAGAATAAATGTGTACTAGAAATATGAGTCTCCATATCTCAACAACTTTGAGATACATATTTCTTCTATCATTTATTCATGGACCTTATCATATATATATAAATACATACGATAAGTTGTACCTTCAAATACATATAATATGAAATTGATATGCCATATGATTCTAATTCCATTCATTCAAAATAATAAAAAGTATGAGAAATGTGTTTCAAAAGTCCATCAAATCCTTCGTTCATTTCTTGAAGTTTCTTCAGAGTCATCATCTCTTCTTCTCTTGTAAAGTACTACTTACAACGCGTTAAGTGGAAGTGACGAAGTGTCACCTCGCTCTTCAGATAAGAGACTTTCAATAAGTCCTGAAATCCTAGCCTTCCTTTCTTATCCTCGAGTACCCATATCCTGAGATAACCATTGTTTATAAGCCTCATCCAGTTCAAAAGGCCCATGAGAGAAATCAATGTGAGTTGTGCGCAATACAGATGGCCACCTTGACATCACAGCCTTCACCACCGATGGAGAGATCGCCTTGGAAATGTAAGTATGCTCTGAGAGAGATGGAATCGTTTGTTTAGTTTCCATTTGGCGAAGCAGTCGGGTTGCCCAATAGAAAGAGGTACGCTTCAATCCTACCAAAATCACCGCAAAATAACTTGGAGAACGAAGCAGATAATGGCCAGAACAGCTCCAGTCATGCACATACCACTCGATGTCATTCCAAGAGAAAGTGAAAAAAAAGTCAACCATTCTAGTAAGGTACGCTCTCGAGGTAGGGTAATAGCACGGTGATGATAGGAAGCATGGTAAGAAATACCAGTGGAAGGAGCGATGAATTTGAGCCTTTCAATCAACCACATTTGGAGTAGAATGGGGCTACCTTCAAAAGAAGTTTTTGGGTCGGTGTGAAGTTTGTCTAAACCATTCAGAGTCCCGGCGAGAACCATGGGCATCATATTTTGAGATGTGGAAAGGGGTAAAACTAGCTCACACAATTCTAATGGAACCAGAAAAGAGCCAGTACAGAAGAAAAATTGCCCAAGAAGGCATAAAACTAAAGCATGTTGAACGGGCCGTGAAGTGGTGAATTGATTCAAGCCGGGGTGAAGAAAAGAAGTACCTAGTTTTAGAAGATTAAGGTTGGTACCCTTGATGAATGTAGAAGCATCTCCTTCAGTGATCTCAATAAGAGAAGCGAGAGTTATTATGTACTTACGCCGAATCTGTGGGAAGATGAAAGATCCTTTCAATGGAACAGACATGATCGCGCAGAATTCCTCCAATAGTGGGCATATTTCTTCGGTGCCGAAGTTGAAAACATGAATTGTGGAATGCCAAAAGTGGCTTGCAGCAATGAGAAACGTGGTTTCTATCTTGATTTGTTGAAGAGAAAAGCATGCATACAAGTTGAAGCGAGCGGACACCTTTTTGTCTTCCTTTGTCATTCTCGCCATGAATCTTTTCAAAACCTGGGGGAGAGCCTCCATGATGCTTAAAACTATTGTAGAATGGTTGTAGAAGCTGCTAAGGGTTACTTTTTATAGGCATAGGTCAGGTTTGAAGAGAAATTAAAAACTGAAAAGACAAAAAATTGGAAACTGCTCAAAATAGGCAAAATAAGGCGGGCCATTATGGTGACCGTCCTAGGCAGGACGACCAACCATCCTAGGGTGGACGGCCAACCGTCTTCGCTTGGATGGTCACCAGGATTTACCTGCCCATTTTGCCAATTTTGCTTGTTTTCGACTTTTTTCGAGTTTTTGTGCATTCGGGGCCCCGGTTTTGATTTTTGTTGACTTTGTTGCTATTTACAAGTTTTAAAACATTGCTATTAGTTCAATCATGATCAAAAGTGAGAGAATTGATAACAATGAACATGTTTTAACAGTGCACATACACTTTTGGCACAAATGTTTGCAAAATACATAGGATTTTCAAAGTGAAACCCTCTGCTAGATCCCTCGCCAGCTAAAGGATGACGTGGTGGGTCAGGTGCCTGAAATAGTGTTCACGGTTTGATCAGTTTGTGAGAAGGGAAGGAAGATGAATTTGAGAATGTGATTTGAAGTTACCCGTTGACGAGTGAGAGCGGAAGTCCTCAAGCTCATCCTGCGAAGGTCACGCCTCATGGCGGTGGTAAGATCGATGTAATCCCGGAAATACTCTCGAGGAACCTATCAAGAAGGAAATGATGTCAGTGTTTCTGTGGGCATGCATGTGTAGTTCTTTGATTCAGTGGAAAACTTACTTGTTCATAAGATGGATTTATGTGATATCCCTCATCGACTAAAGGTTGTGAAATAGTAGAAGTCACAAAGTTATCTTCAACTATTAGCTCTATATTCCAGTCTGCAGGCTGCAAGGCAGAAGGCCTATTTGCGTCTTGATCATCATCACTAGCAGCAGCTCTAGAGCTTTGACCCCGGGAACGGCGACCCTGTGGACATAAAGATGAAATTTTGTGATTGCATTTACAGGGATGAAAAAAAGCATTCTCAAAAGTCATACCCTTTCAGGAAGTTCTCCAGTCGCCAAGGGACGCATCAAGAACTGTTGACAGAAGACCTCATAGCTCGTATCAGAGAAAAGGAAAGCGGAAAGATCCACTCCTCTCTTGGACTCTAACAGGGCCTCATCCTTCAGTTTATCAGTGTGACGCATATTTGTAGGAGGCAGAAAAGGCACCCTAGCTGCATCCATGTTTCCATAGACTTGGCGACAGACTTTCTCACCCAAGTACCAATATCTGCCAGCAGGCCCCCTCAAACAAGATTCGCATATGTGTCAGGAGTACGCTCTGCATGTGGGGGGGAAGCCAAAGTAGTCCTCCAAATACCCCATGGGTCCCAGTTCACCTGAAGATTATGAAAAGTATGAGAGTTGAATTTGAAAAATTTAAGAGAAAGATAATGGTTTGAGATTTTACCTATTCTGCAGTGAGACCAGCAAGGATAGCCTTGGCAGTGGCATAATCATACCTATGGAGGTTGGATTTTTTCCTGTTGCATGGATCAAAGCGAGCTAGAAATGGCCATTGGTTAACCCCCTCTTTCAAGAGAGGACAACCAAGACCTAAGTAGATAAAAGCCCATACCTGCATGAAAGAAAGATCATGAAATTGATAAAGATATAGAGAGATTCTATTGAAAGACACCAGATGAAATCAATACCTGCCATATGAAAGCCAAGCCATCGAAGTCTTGAGCAGCATCTCGTGATTTGTCGCTCATGGAGCGATACATAGTCTCTAATGCAGCTCCGCCCCAGTCGTACAGGTGAACATTATCCATATCATGTAAACTCTCTAAGAAGCCTAGAGGAGCTATGTCTTGTGTACCCGCGAAGAAAGTGCATGAAAGCAGATACAGAATGAATGCTCGGGCAATATCTTCGGGTTCCCCTCCTTCCTCTTCACTTTGAATGCTGAAATGATTATAGAGCCAAGAGCGCCTGACTCCCTTTTTGGTTAAAGGAATATTTTCGACGCCCAAGGTATTTCGTAAGTATTCTTCATCAATGTGATCTTCATTGTAGAAAGCAATTGGTTGGCCTCCAATAGGAAGTCCTGTAATCATGGTGAAATCGAGTGGGGTTGTGGTCATTTCCCCG
Organism: Hamamelis virginiana; assembly: GCA_017140935.1. Classification (NCBI taxonomy): domain Eukaryota; kingdom Viridiplantae; phylum Streptophyta; class Magnoliopsida; order Saxifragales; family Hamamelidaceae; genus Hamamelis; species Hamamelis virginiana. Next base: position 8,330 of record JAESVK010038840.1, read on the forward strand.
AACCCGAAATGAAATGTGTTGGTGGTATCCCACCAGAGTTCAGATAGAGCTATCATAGCCATCCTGTCCATGTTATCAAGCTAGAGAGAATCTATAAAGAACTTGAAGCCTGCCTGCTCTACAATAGCATTGGCTTGAGGTTGACGTGCCTCCATCAATTCCCACCATTTGATCAGTTTACCTAAGGAGTATCGTGTACGAATTTCGAAATTGGGCTGCATAAGCACATTTGTGTTATACTCATATCAAAGTCAATGTTATTATTTCTAAGTGAATTTCGATTCAAATGTAATGCAAGTATGGCTATTGATTTACATATCATGAAATGAAGTAAAATTTATGCTTTGAATGAACCAAAATGATCAATACATTTTCAAAAGGTTTTTACAAAAAGATGTGTGCATATTGGATGATACAATTTATTATCAAAGGCATGGTTGGTGTCACCAAAATCCAAAGTGTTTCAAATTTAAAATTGATGTTTAATCAAATTAAACATCATAGAAAATTTTTGAGATACTTTACTTGACATGAGATTACTTGTAAAGAAGAAAATGGATGATGGTGCCATTTAGGCATTTTATCAAACATATGATATGCATATTTTCAAAATGATATTTTCAAATGTAATTGATCATGGCAAATACTTTCTAAAATCCTACCAAAATCATTGAAACATGATTAGAATATGTTTGATTTGAAAAATCAAAGTTTACTTCATTAAGGCATTTCATCAAACACTTGGTGTGCACCATTGACAAGCTTGTGAAGCTATGAAATGGGGCTCCCATGCTTTTCCCAAAAGTTGTAATGATATGAAAATCAACAATCACAACATACAAGCAAGCATTTTAACTCAATCAATTGCATATGAATCAAAAGTTATTGATGAGATTTAACTTACATTGTCTTTGGAGTGAATATATGAAAGATGTGTCCTAGGCTCCAAGAGTAGAGATGGTGGATGAGAGTCTCCATATGATGGTGCCTTGTATCTAGCCTTGACTTCCAAGAATGGATACTTTGAATAGGGTGGAGGAGATTGATTTCTATCCATCTTTGAAGAAAGTCAAGTATGTGAGAAGTGGAGAGGTTCACACCAAATGAAAACAAGTTGAAGAACTTGGAGAGATGATGATTTTGTGTCGGCAAGAGTGCAAACCAAAGATTTGGTTGAGTATGTATGGATTGAGGGTCAAAAGTTAGGGTTTTGGAGCAAAACCAAGTTAGAAGGTGGCTTAGAATGAGCACAAGAGTGCACATATGAGCATGGGGCTCTTTTTAAACAAGAATTTTCAGATCACACAAGGTGACTATCCTAGCTAGGACGGCCAACCGTCCTAGCTAGGACGGCCAACTGTCCAACCCAAGACGGCTAGCCGTCCAGGCTAGGACGGCCACCAGTGTTTCCCTTTTGAGTTTCCCCCAAATTTTGGTTTTTGAGTTAAATTTTCTCAAAATTGGTTCAAGTTTTGCATAAAAATTATTTCTAAATGATGGTTTTGAATGTTGATTTTGAATGATGACTTTGGAAAACATTTTATATGGGAGATGTACCATATAAAATAATGATTTGATGATATACTCATATGGGAGATGTACCAAATGAACAATGAGTTTGGATTGTTTTATGTGAGACATAAAATAATGTGTTTGAAACATTTCATGTGAGACATGAAATGATAAGTTTGAATTATTTTATGTGAAACATAAAATAAGATGTTCGAAATTATTTCATGTGAGACATGAAATAATAAGTTTGAATTGTTTTATGTGAGACATAAAATAATGAGTTTGAAATATTTCATGTGAGACATGAAATGATAAGTTTGAATTATTTTATGTGAAACATAAAATAAGGTGTTTTGAATATTTCATGTGAGACATGAAATGATGAATTTGGATTATTTTATGTGAAACATAAAATAATGTGTTTGAAATATTTCATGTGAGACATGAAATGATGAGTTTGAATTGTTTTATGTGAAACATAAAATAATTGTTTGAAAATGTTTATATAGGAGAAGTACTATATAAATAATGATTTTTAGGGGAGACCTACCATAGGAATAATGGATCTGGACTATTTTATGTGAGAGAAGTATCACATAAAATGATGATTTGTGTATGCTTATGTGAGTAAGATATCACATAAATGTTTGTTTTGTGGTTTGCTGATATGTGTTTGACTCCTAAGATCACCGAAGTGTGAAAATGGGATTTCATTTTGTTTCGTTGGTATTACATGGCGAAGCCATGAAACACCAACGAGGGGCTTCTGTGAACACCCCATTTTCACAAATTATTTTGATTATATGTTTATGTAAAAGATTACCTTGAAAAGTTGGTCATTTAATGGGAGATTGGACTTGTAAAGACCAATTTACCCAAATTGCCCCTTTTAAAGAAAATGGACAATTCATTATTTCATGTGTACATTTGAATTGGAATCAATCCATTTGAATTGAATTTGACTTCTGAGGTGTTTTAGAACATCCCTGTAAATTTTCATGACATTCTGATGAGAGCTCGATAGGTAGTTAGGGTTTTTGCGACTTGAGGGGCATTTTCATCCTTTTTCTCGTATAATTTCCGAATGACCTCCGAATTCAAAATGGATTGTTTCATTGAGTTTATATGGATGTGTGGAGTGAATTTGGAGTGCTAATTGAACCTTTGAATGGTTGGGATAGATTCGTCCAAAAT
>JAESVK010038853.1:0-20404 GCA_017140935.1 Hamamelis virginiana
ATGAATGATTGAGTTAATGATGGTTTGATTATTAGCATAGGTTATGCATTATTGTCAAGCTTTGATAGTCTATGGCTTATAATTAATCATTGTACACTTGATCATTCATATCTTTTTGGATAACCTATTCTTGTAGTTTGGGTTACCATTATGCATTTATGATTAATCATTGTACACTTGATCATTCATATGCCATCATACATGTCCGCAACATTTATGAACACATCACACTAGAGTTATAATCAAGTATGTTCCATGTATCATATTCATTTCATAAAACACTCCGACATATCATGTTATGTAAAACCATATATTATCATCGTTAGAAAGGTATAGTATCCTACCTTAACTGAGCAAGAGAAATTCTAGCAATGTCCTTTTGGAATGCACTCTAACTCGCAAAAGGATAGTTGATGGGACTACCCTGATCTGAAATAATGACAATTAAAGACATGCATAAATTCTTGTCTAAGCAAATAAACCCAAAAACTATAAACTAGACTTCAAGGGTTTTCTGTACATAGAAAGTAGGATCAAATCGGAGTCCACATGGAAAAGTTATAAAGAAAGGAAGAAACAAGGAGAAAAATGAGGGAAATAGGTTTCTGCAGTCAAACAGTCGACTGTTAGGGACAAACAGTCGACTGTCTCAACTAAAAATATTCAAGTTTAGCTATTGTCTCAAACAATCGACCAAGCAGTCGACTGTTTGCCCGAGAATTTCAACTCTCCATAACAGTTATGGTTACCATTCACTACCTATACCTTCATTAATCTCAATAAAACAACATCACAACTCAGATCTACCCACAATCACTTTAGGAATACCTTGATCCCCCATTAAAACCCCAAATAAACAAGTATAAACTCATAAATTCGAAACTATGATTCCAAAACCGACATATCAACCCATAAGCAAGTCTAAAACAAAATGTCAAATTACTCAAGCTCAAAATAATGATTTTAAACCACATTAGTCATGAAAGAAGAAGATCTACACATCGACAACCTCACTTCACCATAAAACCAAAGCTTTTGCAATTTAAAACCAAAATCTCCCCAAATAAGTCCGTGAAACCCAAATCATTATATTCAAGCTTTTTAAGTTATTAAACCTGAAATAAATCATGATCTAAAGGTGTGGATTCAAGTCATGGGTGTTTGAACATCAAAATAATGGGTTTAAGAATAAGGGTTTGAGCCTAAAGCTCCACAAATCTGAAAATGTAGAGAAAAAAAAAAAGAAAAGAACCAACATTTGAAGCATAAAACTCACCTCTTGAAGAAGGTGATGGGGCTCCGACAGCTTCTCCGGCGAGGATCCGATGACCCCTGTAAGAACCTAGAATTTTAAATTGCTAATTATGTGCTTAAATGTTAAATTAGAATGATTATATGTTGAATTATGTGTTTATGTGCTAAATATTACATGATATTGTGATAAATGAACGGTAGTAATTGTATTTTTAAAATGGGTGGGAAGTGTAGATTATTATAGAAGGTTGTGTTTCTAAAAATGTGGGTGTTTAGAAGTAGAAATAACTTAATTTATATAAAAGGTTTTGTGAAATTACCAAAAGGTTTTAAACAATTCAAATAAGGACATTTGTGTCCTGATTTCATTTCAAATTAGATAAGTGTGGACACCCCATTTTTGGCCAAAAGAACCCACATTGCAAGACTTTTGCCGCAGTCTTCTTCCCACTAAAATGACCCCCACATGCCAAGGTATGGCAAAATCTCAAAATATCTCGTACCTCATGATCCGGGACACATCTACGGATTACTTGATCCGCACAATATTTAAAAAGAATAGGATCTTCCCAAAAATAATATTTGATTTGTGAAAAGAAACGATTTTTCCTATTCTTATCCCAATCCGATGGGATGAGTCCCGTGACGAGATAATTGATGATGTGAGCATACCAAGGCAAGTGATGATCAGAAATGGTCAAAATATGCTCATCGGGGAATTTATCCTTAATGGGTACAATGTCCAAGGATGGGTCAACCATGATTCTAGACAAATGGTCCGCCACAACATTTTCACAACCCTTCTTGTCCCTAATCTCATAATCAAACTCTTGGAGCAAGAGTATCCACCTAATCAATCTAGGTTTGGTCTCTTTCTTGGACAGAAGGTATTTCAATGCAGCATGATCAGAAAACACAATGACCTTAGATGCAAGAAGATATGATCTAAATTTATCAAATGCAAAGACCACTGCTAGGAGTTCCTTCTCGGTTGTGGTGTAATTGATTTGGGCATCAACAAGGGTTTTACTAGCATAATAGATAACATGAGAGTCCTTCCCTAGTTTTTGCCCCAAAACCGCCCCAATTGCATAGTCAGAGGCATCACACATAACCTCAAATGGAAGGGACCAATTGGGTGCTTGCATAATTGGGGCGGTGCTCAAGGAAGAGCGCAGCTTTTCAAAAGCTTCCATACAATCCTTATCAAAAACAAATGGGGCATCCTTGGCCAGTAAATTGCACATGGGTTTGGCAATCTTGCTAAAGTCCTTAATGAACCTTCTATAGAAACCCGCATGCCCCAAGAATGACCGGATTTGTTTGACAGTGGTTGGGGGAGGTAGTTTGGCTATCAATTCAACCTTAGCCCTATCTACTTCAATTCCCCTCTCAGATATTACATGCCCCAAGACAATGCCCTCCTGAACCATAAAATGGCTTTTCTCCCAACTCAACACCAAGTTTTTCTCACAACACCTATTCAACACTTTGTCAAGGTGGGAAAGGCACTCATCAAAGGTGGATCCAAAGACAGAGAAGTCGTCCATGAAAACCTCAAGAAACTCACCTATCATGTCGGAAAAGATTGCCGTCATACATCTTTGGAATGTACTAGGCGCATTACACAAACCGAAGGACATACGTCTAAAGGCAAAAGTGCCAAAAGGGCATGTGAAGGTGGTCTTCTCTTGGTCTTCGGGGTACACAGCTATTTGGTTATATCCAGAATAACCATCAAGAAAACAATAATAGCTTTTACCCGCCAACCTTTCTAGGATTTGATCAATGTAAGGAAGTGGGAAATGGTCCTTTCTAGTCTTAGAATTGAGCTTCCTATAATCAACACAAACTCTCCATCCTGTAGTGGCTCTAGTTGGGACTAGAATACCCTGATCATTGGCTACTACAGTAATTCCAGACTTTTTGGGGACAACTTGGGTAGGAGCTACCCACTCACTGTCAGAGATGGGGTATATGATACCCGCATCCAAAAGTTTAAGCACTTCCTTTTTCACCACTTCCTTCATGTTAGGGTTGAGTTTTCTTTGGACTTCTCTAGATGGCCTAACCCCCTCTTCAAGGTGAATACGATGCATGCAAATGGATGGGTCAATCCCTTTCAAATCCGCCACCGACCAACCTATTGCTTCCCTATACTTTTTTAGAGTGTCAATTAGGGCTCTCTCTTGTAAATCACTCAAATCAGAGGCAATAATGACAGGGAGAGTCTCTTTGGGCCCTAAGAATGTGTACTTCAAATGGGAAGGCAAAGGTTTGAGCTCAAGTGTCGGAGGTGACTCCAACGAGCTAGGCATAGGTGTACTAGCCAACGGTGGTAAGGGTTCGGGTGTAGGTTTCCAAGTTAGGCTACCTATGGATTGGGATGACTCTAGAACTTGATTCACTTCCTCGATGCATGAGTCTATGTCAAAGCTATCAATATCAAAGTAGGCAAGGCATGCCTCTAAGGGGTCCTCAGTAAGGATGAATGGGAGGGACTCTTCTACGAGCTCATCAATAATATCCACAAATGAACATTCCTCAAAGTGATGAGGATGGTTAGCTGCATGATAAACTTGCAACTTGGCCTTCATATTGCCAAAAGACACCTCCATAATTCCAGATTTGCAGTGAAGAACTGCATTCGCGGTCACCAACAAAGGTCTACCTATAATCACAGGGATTTGGGGTCTATTACTGTCCACAGGCTCCATGTCTAGGACTATAAAGTCGGCAGGGAAGACAAAGGATTCAATCTTAACAAGGACATCTTGTAGAACCCCCCTAGGCACCTTGGTGGACCTATCAGCAAACTGGAGAACAGTAGGTGTGGGCCTTAACTCTCCTAATTCCATCTTCGCATACACCGAGTATGGAAGAATGTTCACACTAGCCCCAAAGTCTACCAAAGCTCTATCCACAAAATGATCTCCTAGGAAACAAGGTATAGTGGGTGTTCCAGGGTCACTCTTCTTAACAGGGATTTGATATTGGCAGACTGCACTAGCTATGTCAACAAGTGCAGAGGATTGAGCTAAATGCACACGCTCTCTCCTTTGATGGGTGCAAAGATCCTTCAAAAACTTGGCATAAGATGGGATTTGTTTAATAGCCTCAAGTAGTGGAATATTGATTCGCACTTGTTTAAATACCTCCAACATATCATCAACAGAAACTCCTTTCTTGGCTTTTTTAGAAGGCGACACAAGCGCCGAAGGAAAAGGAGCTTTGGGCACATAGGATGCCACGGGGTCTTCTACCCTAGAAGGAAAGTTATCCCTCTCTATCTCTTCAACAACCTCCTTCTCAGGACTTCTCTCTTTTCTTTTGCTACTCTCATCACTCCCTACCTCTACAACCGGAGGTGAACCATCCTCATCCATGTCATCCTCTCCTATCCTATTATCCACCACTCTCCCACTCCTAAGAACTGTAATGGCTTGCACATCCTCATGCTTGACCGGCTCTTGAGAGGTAGAACTCTCAGCCACATAAGCTCCCTTGGGATTCTTAATAGGTTGACTAGGCAACTTACCCTCTTCCCTACGGTTCAAAGAAGCTGCTATTTGGCCCACTTGGGTCTCAAGCTTGGCAATGGATTGCGAATGAGAATGAAGCAATTGATTGTTGGCTTCCATGGCTTTTAGAGCACTTAAGACTTGCTCTTCAAATCCCGGGGTTCTTTGAAGTTGTTGGGATTGTGGTGCTTGGACAACTTGTTGACTAGGAGGATGGTAAGATGGTTGAGAATGAGGCACCATAGTGCCTTGAGATTGGTATTGATTCTGAGGTTGGGGAGGCCTATAAGGTGCAACCATGCCCTGATTAGGTCCTTGGTAATTGGGTCTCATAGGTTGAGAAGATTGGATTGGAGGCCTAGGTGGTTGTTGTTGACCCCAACGAAAGTTTGGGTGATTTGCCCATCCCGGGTTGTAAGTGTTTGAGTAAGGGTCACTCCTAGATGGCACATACCCTTGGGCGGCATTAACATGTTCTTGAATGAATTCGGGGTATTGCCCCGCCATGGGACAAGACAGAGTATCATGGGTAGGGTCCGAGCATATGGAACAAAATTCAGACACTGAATTGACTATGGCCTTGGAAGACTTCTCATGAAGAGCTATGAGTTGGTCTAGTTTCTTGGACAACACCTCAATGTTTTGATTGGAAGAAGTGGTTTCAATCTCATAAATGCCTCCTTTCTTAGATGAAGAGGAGGATGGTGTTGGTGTGGTTTTCTCTCTCTCAGACAAACCCATGGATTCCATATGGTAGGAATCCTCACTCATAGTCTCAAACAGCGCCCAAACTTCATCGTCACTCTTTCTCAAAACAGACCCTCCACAAGCTGAGTGGACTAATTGCCTATCCCTCTCTCTCAATCCTTTAAGAAAAGATTGTACTATTTGCCACTTAGGGATATCATGGTGTGGGCAAAGTCTAATCAACTCTTTCAATCTCTCCCAAGACTCATAAAAGGATTCCCCCTCTTTTTGGGTAAAGTGGGTAATGCTATGGCGCATTTGGGAGGTCTTGCCTATGGAATAGTATCGGGCCAGGAAGAGCCTTTGAAGCTCCTCCCAAGTAGTCACAGGCCTAGGGGGCTCCAGGAACGTAAGCCAGTGCTTGGCTTTGTCCTTTAAAGAAAAGGGGAACAAAAATAGACGTAGAGACTCTTGAGGGAAATCTCTAATCCTAATGGTGTTGCAGATGTTAACAAACTCAGTCAAGTGATCGTAAGGGTTCTCACGATCTAACCCATAAAAGTTAGGGAGCATCTGAATGGTTTGCTGTTTAATCTCATAGGTCAGCTCCTCTATGTTCGGGACTTGAATGCAGGATGGGGGACTGAAAGTGTTAGGCATAAAGTGGTCACGCAACAGCACGGGTGGGATTGGTTGTGGTGGATTCTGCTGAGCAGCTCCACCCCCATTATTTCCTAAAGCATTGGCCATTTCTACGTCAATGACCGGTGGGGACTCTTGAGTGTTTCGACGAGCAGCCCTAGCGGCTCTCAAGGTATGCTCTAGGTCAAGGTCCAAAGGGTGCAACTCCTGAGATAGGGAACGCCTACCGTGCATGCAGCTCTACAACCCTCCCACAGATGCTTAATGAATGCAATGAATGTAAGAATTGAATAATTAACGAAAGAATAAAAGAGCTAAGAAAACTCCCCTCGATCCAAGTCGCTAATCTTTTTGCGGTCCTATCCAACCTGTTTAGCAAATTTAGCAATTTTTAGCCTTCGAGGGCTTTTTAGCGCACAAGCTCGGCAGGTGGTGGTACCTAGATTAAGTAACCTGAAATTAAGAAAAGTAGATCAAAGCTACGAAATGAAAAGAAAATAATATGAACAAGAAAGAATTTCTAATTACAACTAGAATAGTTCCTTAAAACTTTAAATTAATTCAACGCACGATTCCCCGGCAACGGCGCCAAAATTTGGTCGCACCACGGTGAGGGAGGTTAATTCCCCACCATGCGCCAAGATTTAAAAGTATTTATAGGACCACACTCAACGGAAATTTAACCTCAAGTCGCAAGTTAGAGTGAGTGCGGGTCGTCCACAGAGAATATGGTTGAATCTAGTTCAAAGTAAATAAGAAGCTATGCTAGTGATTGTGATTCAAAGGTGATTGGTTGGTTGTTGATTAAGGTCCTAATAATAAATTAAAAACGAACTAGAGTAATTAATAGAAGATAAAGTGGAGAAAGGTAATGGGGTTCGGTTCGGATTAGGGCAAGTTAATAATCACCGATTGTAATATGAAATGCTATTTAACATGGGATAATGGTAACCTAGACTACAAGAATAAGCTAACCAAAATGATATGAATGATTAAGTGTATAACGATTAATCAAAAGCCATAAACTATCAGAATCAAACGATAATGCATAACCTATGCTAATGATCAAACCACCATTAACTCAATCATTCATTAAAGTAAGCACCACTTGTATTTGTATGAGATAGTAATCACAGAAAACTAAAACATATTGATATATAAACGGTTAAAAGCACTAGGCTCTCAAATACAAGTCTATCCCAAAGTTAAATAACATTAATTACAAAATGGTGACTAAAAACCTCACCCAAAAATCCTTGCCTCACCCCATAACCGGGTGACCTAGCCGGCCATAACGTAGATCGGCGATCCGTAGATGCTCCTCATCATCATAGTCTAACTTGGGCCTATTTGGAGTAGGATGGGTAGTGATTGGATACCTAGAAAGTGCCAAGAAAGCACTAGAAAACAAAGGCTCACTTTATGAGCAAAATGACAAAAGAAAAAGCTCCCTCTCTCTCCTCTTAAAGTAGCTTAAATACCCCCCTAAAAGTCAAAGAGGCAAAAGACAACAATATCCCTCAAAGTCAACATTATTACACAAATACTTAGCATAAAAAACGGAGCAGGCAGCCATCTATCGATAGCGTGCAAGGCACCTATCGATAGATGCTGCGAAGGTCAGATGCGCTGGAACGAACTCGAAGAATCTCTATCGATAGATGCATGAACACCTATCGATAGAGAACGCGAAACCCTGAATCGCCTTGGAACTGGAGGGGCATCTATCGATAGATGCAAGAACCGCTATCGATAGATGCTGGAAATTTGGCCGAGAATGTGAAGTCAGAAGCTGGTATCTATCGATACATGGCCACGCCTATCGATAGATCATAAATCAAATTCCAAAATTAAAGGTCCAGAGGCTGGCATGTATCGATACCTCCCTTTGCCTATCGATAGCTCAAGAAATAAATCTCCAAATTGCGAAACAGAAGCCGGCATCTATCGATAGCTAGATCCACCTATCGATAGATGATCCACGAGCAGCTTTTTTATTGAGATGCAGAGACTGGCATCTATCGATAGGCACATTCATCTATCGATAGATGACCCAAAAATTCCCAGAAAACCCATCTTGGTGCTCCATGCCTCCTCGACGCTGTCCCAACCTTCGACTGCGAGTCGCGCTTAATCGGAGAGTGAATTTGGGCTTCAAAAACGCCAAAAACCTATAATGCACAAGAAAACAAGACAAATGAATATCTTAACAAAACCTAGCGATTTACATCCTCGTTAGCGTGCATTTGGGTCTTACAATTATGAAATTAGAGCATATGATTGCGAGCAATCAGCGGCACGCCATGTGTCACATGTGGTTAGGTATATGGATTGGTCTACAATAGGAACCTTCATACCTACCCTTTGCATTAGTCCATGTAGACAGCCTATAAGACACTCTACCCCACAGTGCTTGCACACACCTGATATGCTGCCGAAATTTCGACACACAATTGTACTGTTATGCTGCCGAAATTCCTTTTGGTATTTAACTGTACCGTTATGCTATCGAAATTTTCCCTTGACACATACCTACGCCGTTATGCTGCCAAATTTCTTTTAGCACATAATTGCGTCGTTATGCTGCCGAAATTGTCCCAATTTGATGTGAGCCTTGTTTGTGAATGCTAGAACTTAAGGATATAGTACCCTTGGATAAACTTTGATATTTTTAATATAGGTCCTTTACTTTAAGGATTTTGGTCCTTAGAACGAAAGGACTATTTTGAGGATGGAAGAGAATATTCTAAAGGTACATACCCTTTTCTGTGATTAGGTTGTTTTGGCTTGTTTTTACTAAGACCTTCGATTCAAAGGAAAGTGTCCTGAGAATGAAGGACTGGTCATTGGTGTTGCTCTTTGAGCCTTGATTGGCTGATCATGTTTTATTCCCCTATTGGTGATTTTGATTTATTTCCTAATTTCTAAGGAAGTGCCCTTGTGAAATAGGGAAGTGAGTTGGAATTATGATAGGACGGTTTTCTCATTTCTCTTTCTTTCTGTTTGGATAGCACCTCTTTGATAGTCTGTCAATAGGTTTTGAGCATCATGGACTCGTCCCTTTTTTCTAAAAAAGCCCATTTTATGGTGTAGAATTCTAGCCTGGCGTCGTGATTCTAGAGGGCGTCTTTTCAGTATCGAACCCCCAACCACACCTACAATGATTGACGGAGAATCCAGTACCACTGCTACAGTGTTGAATGCTATCATGGACCGAATTGATGCCTTGGCCCGTGAGACTGAACAGATTAAGAAAATGTCCCAAGATAAACAGATCAGTACAGATCAGGTTAGGGAGGCCCACTTAGAGAACCCAAAGAGCACTTCTGATCCACCTATCCCGGCCCAAGTTGATGACAGTGCCAAGGCCCAGTTAGGTGTCAAGTCTAAGCCCATCAATCTGGATGGGGAGCCCGATGGATCTAGGTTCCTCTCTGGGGATCCGATCCTGTTGTTGAGTAAGGTTGAAGCCTTAGAGAAAGCCCTGAAGGGGATGCGTCGGTCTGATGACATGGTTGATGTGACATCTTTTTCACTGTTCCCTAAGGCCCGTATGCCGTTCAGTTTTAAGATGCTTGAGCTAGAGAAGTTTGATGGGATGGGTTGCCCTAAAACCCATTTGAAGATGTATGTGAGGGCGATGCAACCTCGTGGAGCCGATGATGAGCTGTTGGCCCAGATGTTTCATGAATCACTGAAAGGGTCAGCCTCGAAGTGGTTTTTATCCTTAGATGAGACTAAGTTGAAGACATGGGAGGATGTTTGCAATGAATTCACTAATCACTACAAGTACAACACTGAGATTGATGTGACTCGTAGGGATCTTGAGACTACTAAGCAGGAACCGAGGGAGAGTTTCTCTGCCTTCATTTCCAGATGGAGGGCGAAAGCTTCGCAGATAACCCACAGGCCTACAAATGATGAGCAGTTGCAGATGGTACTGAAGAGTCTCTTGCCCATTTACAACAAGTATATGTTCTCACAGTATTTCCCTAATTTCAAGGCCTTTGTTATTGCTGGTACTCAAGTTGAAGATGCTCTGGTTAGTGGGGCGCTCAAGGCCGAAGAACCCTTAAGAAACCGCCAACCACCTCTCAACCGCAAACCCAACCCTGAAGTCAATACCATCACCCAACCTATTCAAGCTACCCAATCAAACCGCCCATTCCAAGCTAGAGAGCCGACCCGCCAGTTCACCAATCTATACATGTCCCTAGAACGTGTCCTTGAGAAATTGAAGGCACGTGGTCTCCTTACTCCTTTGGAACCCCAGCCTCTTCCAGATCATTTGCCCAGAAATTTCAAAGAAATTGAGTATTGTCAGTTCCACCAATCTAAGGGCCATCACACCAACCAATGCATGCACCTTCGCCATGAAATCCAAGACCTCATTGACGAGAAAGTCATTGTCCCACCAAATCCACCAAGTTAACCAAATGTCACCAGTAATCCTCTCCCAACCCATGCTGTACCACCACCAGCTTAAATCAACGCCCTGGGCCTCGACGACCGAAAAATTCGTCACCCAATCCGCCCGTATGTCCCACTCAAAACTACCCTAACTGAAGCCTTCAACCAAGCTGGGTCCCGAGGCCTCATTACCCCACTCATACCCCGTTTCCGTAAACCTTTTTGCCAGTACCACAACATATTTGGGCATGACACAGAAAATTGCACGGTGTTAGGGAAACTGGTTCAGGATCTACTTGACTATAGGGAATTGTATCAGTATGAAGAACCTGAGCAACCTGAAGTTCTCGAAGAAGCTCCTAGAAGTGGGAATTCTCAACGTCAGTTGAAGGAGAGGTATCTAGCGGGAGACCCGGAGGTCGGATTGTTAGGAGAGTTGAGTGGCAAGTTTGATTATTATGTACTCTATCCGTCAAGGAAGATTTTTTATGAACCTATCATTCCTACGGGGTGGGATGATTTGCCTGCAGAAGTTGAACCAGTTATTCCTTCTTCACCCGAAGGGTTGAGTCAAGATATCATGCAGAAACAGTTTGAGAATAGAACCTCTTCAATCGCGAAGATCACCGGGGAATGTAGAGATTTGATTGGTATGATTGAGTGGGAGGATCTTATGAGCACCCCTGAGACGATAGAGAATTTGTGGGCTAGTGATGAGGAAGTAGACCATCTGACTCGAGGCGGACGCCATTTCAAGCCAGCTCATTTGGAAGCCAGTAATCCGTTAGGGGAATTAGAGAAGGGTCAGAGATCAGATGTCATAGAAGAAGATGAAGAAATACTGAAACAGTTGAAGAGAACACAGGTTAACATTACCATTTGGGGATTGCTCATGGCTTCACAGAAACACAGGCAGACGGTGCTTCGGTTGCTCAATCAGGTGTAAGTTCCTATTGATACGTCCCCTGAGGGTTTGGTAGGTTTGGTAAATCCGGTTCATCATGGACCGTCCATCTCATTTACTGAATCTGACTTACCCATGAGTGGGAGTAATCATCTGCAGGCTTTGTACATCACAGTAGATGTCATGGGAAAGAGAGTTCCCTCAATTTTAGTTGACAACGGGTCAGCATTGAATGTATGTCCACTCAGTACTACTACTACATTGGGGATTGAACCATCTGAATTTTCGCCATCAGGACAGACTGTCAGGGCTTATGACAACACTTGCAGAGAAGTTGTGGGAATGGTGACTCTTCCAGTTGTTATTGGGCCAGTTGAATTCAAAATTGATTTTCAGATCCTAGATGTGCCAGCCAGTTTTAATCTGCTTTTGGGTAGACCGTGGATTCATCCGACCGGGGCTGTACCGTCGTCACTTCATCAAAAGATTAAGTTTCCTTATCAGGGGTCAGTGGTCGCTTTGAAGGGAGATAGGGAAATGAACCGAAATAGTCGAGTGCCAATCTGTGAGATCAGCCAGGAGTCGTCAAAAGTGTTACTGTCAGGGTTCGAGTATGTACAGGCTATCGAAGGAGAGCTCGAGCAGAAGGAGTTGATACCTCTTGATTATAATCCTCCTGGGAATCTGCACGACAGATCATGAAAAGAATGGGATTCTTCCCTGGAATGGGATTGGGTCGAAGGTTGCAAGGCATCGCTGAAGTTTTGAAGTACCCGTCTGCTATCCATCCTTATGGGCTAGGCTATCAACCCACTAAGGAAGATAAGAAGAAAATGGCTCAAAAGAAGAAAGAGAAAGACTCCGCGAGGGCGAAAAGATGAACCTCTGATTCAACCCTTGAGCCATACAGACCGACTTTGAATGGGGCTTTCGTCAAGGAGGGTGATGACTTTCCATATTGTGGTTTCCCTGAACTATGCTACCTTGAGGATCAGAAGATCAGTGTACCTGGGTTTGAGATTTTCTTTGGTGATAAATGGTGCTCTCTTACTGCTTCAGTGGATGATGATATTGTTACTAGTGAGACTCGTAAGAAAGAAACGGATTGGGTCGAAGACCTTGATGCTGGTGCCATGATAGATATGTTCGAGCAGGCGGTTCTGTGTCTTGAATTGCATACTTATGAAGTCGAGGCGATCTATCCAACTAAACCAACAACTCCACCCTTATCAAACTGGGGCTTTGAAGATTGTCCTTTCATCCATGATTGTGAGGAGATCGAGTCACTTCCACCCGATGATAACTTGTAGGTGTCTTAAGTAGAATAGGATTTCCCTGCTTTCTTTGTAGTAGTGTAGGATTTCGTTGTTTCCAATAAAAACCTCAACCTCATTTAAGGAGGTATGAGTGTTAGTTTGTTTCATCTTCTGTGTTCTGTTATTCAACTTTCAATTAATAAAAGAAGTATTCATTCTCTTCTCATCTCTCTTGCAGTGTCTATTTTTTATCATCTCTGGATTTGTATGGCATGAATATAGACCCGCGTGAGGATGTTCCTCCTGAGCTCGATGAGCAATATGGAAAGGGGCACGCTCAACCTAACATGAATGAATTAATTTCAATCAATTTAGGGACAGATGAATCACCTAAAATAATTAAAATTAGATCAACACTGTCGCCGCAAGAGAGAGAATCATTGGTAGAGGTTTTGAAAGAGAACATTGAAGCTTTCGCATGGTCGTACCAAGGTATGCCAGGCATTAATCCCGACATTGTGCAGCACTTCATCCCCACTGATCCGAACATGAAGTCGGTCAAGTAGAAGCTGCGGAGAATGAAACCAGAATGGGCCTTGAAGGTTAAGGATGAGGTGGTCAAGCAGATAAACGCCGGTTTTTTGCAAGTAGTGGAGTACCCAGAATGGTTAGCCAACATCGTTCCAGTGCCTAAGAAGGATGGGAAAGTACGAATGTGTGTTGATTTCAGAGATCTCAATAAGGCGTGTCCTAAGGATGATTTCCCTCTGCCTCATATAGATGAATTGGTTGACAACACTGCTGGCCATGCACTCTTGTCTTTTATGGATGGCTTTTCGGGTTATAATCAGATCAAGATGGCTTCCCAAGATATGGAAAAGACAGCTTTCATTACACAATGGGGGACATTTTGTTATCGGGTTATGCCCTTCGGCCTTAAGAATGCTGGAACAACATACCAAAGGATGGCTACCACACTGCTGCATGATTTGATTCACAAGGAGGTGGAAGTGTACGTAGATGATATGATCGTGAAGTCTGTAGATAGGGAAGGACATCTAGTTGCTCTGAAGAAGTTCTTTGAAAGAATCATCGAGTACAAGCTGCGTCTGAACCCTCAGAAATGTGCCTTTGGAGTGACTGCTGGAAAGCTGCTTGGTTTTATGATCACACAGAGAGGGATAGAAGTAGATCCGGGGAAAATCAAAGCCATCATGGAGATGCAACCACCAAAGACAGAAAAGGAAATCCGGGGATTTTTGGGAAGAATTCAGTTTATCAGCCGTTTCATAGCTCAGTTGACGACTATCTGCGAGCCGATTTTCAAGCTGCTAAAGAAGGATGTACCGACTAAGTGGAATGAAAAATGTCAAGAGGCATTTGATACCATCAGAAGGTATTTGAGCAACCCACCAATACTGGTTCCCCCGCGACAAGGTGAACCGTTATTACTCTACTTAACTGTCACCGAAACCGCAATGGGAGCTATGTTAGCTCAATATCTTGAAGAATCCTTGAAAGAGAATGCCATCTACTACCTCAGCAAGAAGATGACGGATTATGAGGTGAACTATAGTGCTTTGGAAAAGACATGCGTGGCATTGGTATGGGCAACTCAAAAGCTTCGCCATTACATGATGTCTTTCCAAGTACTCTTGATCAGTCGAATGGACCCATTGAAGTATCTGCTTGAGAAGCCTGGTTTTTCCTATAAAACAGCGCGGTGGTTATTGTTATTGTCAGAATTCGACATTCAGTATGTACTGCAGAAATCAGTAAAAGGAAGAGCTATAGCAGAACACCTGGCAGAATACGCTACTTCACAAGCAGACAATGGCAATTACCAGTTTCCAGATGAAGAAATCCTTGTGGTAGAGAAGAAGGTGTGGAAAGCGCATTTTAATGGAGCATTGAATAGGAAATGATGTGGTATAGGAGTTTGTCTGGGAACGCCAGAAGATGTGATGATACCTGTGGCAGTGAAACTGAACTTTAAGGCAACCAACAACATAGCTGAATATGAACCTTGCATTCTAGCTTTAGAATCACCATTGGCCTTGGGAGTAGAAGAGCTTGAAGTGTATGGAGATTCAGCCCTTATCATATGCTAGACTAGAGGGGAATGGAAGACTAAGGATGAGAAGTTGCTGCCATATCACGATTATCTAGAGACACTGGTGAAAGAATTCCGTCAAATAAAATTCTTTTACCTGTCTAGGCAAAAGAACAAGTTTGCGGATGCCTTAGCCACTCTAGCATCCATGGCAGAGATCCCAATAGAAGGGGGAGTAACACCAATGATCATTGAATCTAGAAAAGAACCCATCTACTGTTGCGCCCTAAGTGAAGGAGAACCAAACGACGGGAAGCCGTGGTACCATGATATTCAGCAGTACTTAGAAAAAGGGGAGTATCCACCAGAAGCATCCTATGTTGACCGAAGAACTTTGAGGAGGTTGGCTAGCCAGTTCATCTTGTGCAGTGGGAGATTGTATAAAAGGTCTTTTGACGGTGTCCATCTCTTATGTGTAACAGAAGATGAAGCAGAGCAGATTATTCAGGAAATACATGAAGGGGCTGGGGCTCCACATATGAATGGGTATATGCTTGCGAAGAAGATTTTGAGATTGGGTTACTATTGGTCGACCTTAGAAAGTGATTGTGCTAAACATGTTAAGAAATGTCATAAGTGCCAAGTGTTTGCAAGTGGTAAGCATCAACCATCCATGCCACTCACCACCATGTCATCACCATAGCCATTTGCAACATGGGGCATTGATATCATCGGCAAGATCACTCCTACAGCATCGAATGGGCACGAGTACATATTGGTGGCCATTGATTACTTTACCAAGTGGGTAGAAGCAGCGTCATACAAGACTTTGAATGCTAAGCAGGTTGCCAAGTTCATACAATGCAACATCATCTACCGGTATGGAATGCCATGGGAGTTTATTTCAGACAATGGGCAACATTTCAAAAAAGAGACTGAGGAGCTTCTTAAGAAATATGGTATAGTACATCACCATTCCTCTCCTTATCGTCTGCAGACTAATGGAGCAGTAGAGGCAGCTAATAAGAATTTAAAGACCATTTTGAAGAAGACCACTGATACGTACAATGATTGGCATGAGAAGTTGCCCCTGGCATTGTGGGGCTATCGCACATCTATTAGGGCGTCAACTGGGGCTACGCCTTACTCGTTAGCGTATGGTATGGAAGCAGTGTTACCAATTGAGTTAGAGATACCTTCACTAAGGGTAGTTATGGAAAGCCAACTAGTAGAAGTCGATTGGATGAGGGATAGATATGAGCAGCTGTCACTAATTGACGAGAAGAGATTGAAGGCCCTATACCATGTTCAAGGTTATCAGA
The DNA here is from genome assembly GCA_017140935.1 of Hamamelis virginiana. NCBI lineage: Eukaryota > Viridiplantae > Streptophyta > Magnoliopsida > Saxifragales > Hamamelidaceae > Hamamelis > Hamamelis virginiana. The sequence goes on from JAESVK010038853.1 coordinate 16,050, forward strand.
GAAGAATAGCTCGAGCATTCAACAAGAGAGTTAAAAACAGGGGCTTAAATAAAGGGGATTTGGTACTCAAAGAAATCAGAATGCCGATTCATGATCCAAGAGGGAAGTTCAAGCCAAGTTGGGTGGGACCCTACATCATCAAATAGATATTATCAGGCGGAGCCGTGCATCTTATGGACATAGATGGGATCGAATTCTCTCAACCTACCAATTTGGATCAATTGAAAAAGTATCATGTATAAATAAATAACTAAAAAAAATATATAAAAAAAAAGAAGCCCGCTAGGTAGAAAACCTGAAAAGGCTGCTTAGGCAAAAATTAGGGCAAGAGCTCGCTAGGTAGAAAACCTGCAAAGGCTGCCTAGGCAAAAAGTAGAGCATTCAAAAAAAAAAAAAAAGGCTTTTCAATTGATCCCATGAACTACAAGGACCTGATTCTCCAAGTATTCAAAACAATAAAGTTGAACGTTTTATGAGAAAAATAAATATTCAAAGGATGGAGATATGTAGGCAGCCCATAAAGTTACCTTGGGTACGGTCCAATTCTTTAAGGCAAAACAACCCTGTGTTTGATTTCAATTGTAATTATTTGCAGTCATTTATTCAAAACTAAAAAGATAGAATTCTTTTATTCATGAAATGAAGAGAAACCTTTCAAAGGTCTATTACATGCCATATGATTCTAATTTCATTCATTCTAAATAATAAAAAGCATGGGAAATATGTTTCAAAATTTCATCAAATCCTTCGTTTCTTCCTTGAAGTTTCTTCAGAGTCATCATCTCTTCTTCTCTTGTAAAGTACTACTTGTAAAGCATTAGGTGGAAGTGACGAAGTGTCCCCTCGCTCTTCAGATGAGAGACTTTCAATAAGTCCTGAAATCCTAGCCTTCCTTTCTTGTCCCCGAGTACCTATATCCTGAGATAACCATTGTTTATAAACCTCATCCAGTTCAAATGGCCCATGAGAGAAATCAATGTGAGTTGTGCGCAATACAGATGGCCACCTTGACATCAAAGCCTTTACCACCGATGGAGAGATCGCCTTGGAAGTGTAAGTATGCTCTGAGAGAGATGGAATTGTCTGTTTGGTCCCCATTTGGCGAAGCAGTCGGGTTGCCCGATAGAAAGAGGTACGCTTCAATCCTACCAAAATCACCGCAGAATAACCTGGAGAACGAAGCAGATAATGGCCAGAACAACTTTAGTCATGCACATACCACTCAATGTCATTCCAAGAGAGAGTAGAAAGAAAAGTCAACCATTCTAGTAAGATACGCTCTCGAGGTAGGGTAATAGCACGGCGATGATAGGAAGCATGGTAAGAAGTACCAGTGGAAGGAGCGATGAATTTGAGCCTTTTAATCAACCACATTTGGAGTAGAATAAGGCGACCTTCAAAAGGAGTTTTGGGGTCGGTGTGAAGTTTGTCTAAGCCATTCAGAGTTTCGGCGAGGACCATGGGCATCATATTTTGAGATGTGGAAAGGGGTAAAACTAGCTCACACAATTCTAATGGAACCAGGAAAGAGCCAGTACAGAAGACAAATTGCCCGAGAATGCATAAAACTAAAGTATGTTGAACGGGCCGTGAAGTGGTGAATTGATTCAAGCCGGGGTGAAAAAAAGAAGTAGCTAGTTTTAGAAGATTAAGGTTGGTACATTCAATGAATGTAGAAGCATCTCCTTCAGTGATCTCAAGAAGAGAAGTGAGAGTTGTTGTGTACTTACGCCGAATCTGTGGGAAGATAAAAGGTCCGTTCAGTGGAATAGACATGATCGCGCAGAATTCCTCCAACAGTGGGCATATTTCTTCGATGCCGAAGTTGAAAACATGAGTTGTGGGATCCCAAAAGTGGCTTGTAGCAATGAGAAAAGTGGTTTCTATCTTGATTTGTTGAAGAGAGAAACATGCATTCAAGTTGAAGCGAGCGAACACCTTTTTGTCTTCCTTCGTCATTCTCGTCATGAATCTTTTCAAAACCTGGGGGAGAGCCTCCATGATGCTTAAAACTATTGTAAGATGGTTGTAGAGGCTGCTAAAGGTTCCTTTTTATAGGCCTAGGTCAGGTTTGAAGAGAAATTAGAAACTGAAAAAACCAAAAATTAGAAACTGCTTAAAATAGGCAAAATAAGGCGGGCCATTACAGTGACCGTCCTAGGCAGGACGGCCAACCGTCCTAGGGTGGACGGTCAACCATCCTGGCTTGGATGGTCACCAGGATTTGACCGCCCATTTTTGCCAATTTTGCTTATTTTCGACTTTTTTTTCGAGTTTTTGTGCATTCGGGGCCTCGATTTTGACTTTTGTTGACTTTGTTGCTATTTATGAGTTTTAAAACATTGGTATTAGTTCAATCATGATCAAAAGTGAGAGAATTAATAGCAGTGAATGAGTTTTAACAATGCACATACACTTTTAAAAAGAAGAAAATTCATTTTTGGCACAAATGTTTGCAAAATACATAGGATTTTCAAAGTGAAACCCCATGTCTCATAAAAGATTGGTCAATGTCTTCGAGAGCTCCTCCTTATCCCTCTGCTAGATCCCTCGCCAACTGAAGAATGACGTGGTGGGTCAGGTGCCTGAAACAGTGTTCACGGTTTGATCAGTTTGTGAGAAGGGAATGAAGATGATTTTGAGAATGTGATTTGAGGTTACCTGTCGACGAGTGAGAACGGAAGTCCTCAAGCTCATCCTGCAAAGGTCACGCCTCATGGCAGTAGTAAGATCGATGTAGTCCTGGCAGTATTCTCGAGGGACCTGTCAGAAAGGAATGATGTCAGTGTATCTGTGGGTATGCATGTGTAGTTCTTTGATTCAGTGGAAGACTTACTTGTTCATAAAATGGATCTATGTGATATCCCTCATCGACTGAAGGTCATGAAATAGTAGAAGTCACGAAGTTATCTTCAACTATTAGCTCTATATTCCAGTCTGCAGGCTGCAAGGCAGGAGGCCTATTTGCGTCTTGATCATCATCACTAGCAGCAGCTCTAGAGCTTTGACCCCGGGAACGGCGACTCTGTGGACATAAAGATGAAGTTTTGTGATTGCATTTATAGGGATGAAATAAAGCATTCTCAAAAGTCATACCCTTTCAGGAAGTTCTCCAGTCGCCAAGGGGCGCATCAAGAACTGTTGACAGAAGACCTCATAGCTCGAATCAGAGAAAAGGAAAGTGGAAAGATCCACTCCTATTTTGGACTCTAACAGGGCCTCGCCCTTCAGTTTATCAGTGTGACGCATATTTGCAGGAGGCAGAAAAGGTACCCTAGCTGCATCCATGTTTCCATAGACTTGGCGACAGACTCTCTCACCCAAGTACCAATATATGCCAGCAGGCCCCTCAAACAAGATTCGCCTATGTGTCAGAAGTACGCTCTGCGTGTGGGGGGAAGCCAAAGTAGTCCTCCAAATACCCCATGGGTCCCAGTTCACCTGAAGATTATGAAGAGTGTGAGAGTTGAATTTGGAAGATTTAAGAGAAAGACAATGGTTTGAGATTTTACCTGTTCTGCAGTGAAACCAGCAAGGATAGCCTTGGCAGTGGCATAATCATACCTATGGAGGTTGGATTTTTTCCTATTGCATGGATCAAAGCGAGCTAGAAATGGCCATTGGTTAACCCCCTCTTTCAAGAGAGGACAACCAAGACCTAAGTAGATGAAAGCCCATACCTGCATGAAAGAAAGATCAGGAAATTGATAAAGATATAGAGAGATTCTATTGAAATACACTAGATGAAATCAATACCTGCCATATGAAAGCCAAGCCGCCGAAGTCTTGAGCAGCATCTTGTGATTTGTCACTCATGGAGCGATACATAGTCGCTAATGCAGCTCCACCCCAGTCGTACAGGTGAACATTATCCATATCATGTAAACTCTTTAAGAAGCCTAGAGGGGCTATGTCTTGTGTACCCGCGAAGAAAGTGCATGAAAGCAGATATATAATGAATGCTCGGGCAATATCTTCGGGTTCCCCTCCTCCCTCTTCACTTTGAATGCTGAAATGATTATAGAGCCAAGAGCGCCTGACTCCCTTTTTGGTTAAAGGAATATTTTCGACGCCCAGGGTATTTTGTAAGTATTCTTCATCAATATGAGCATCATTGTAGAAAGCAATTGGTTGGCCTCCAATAGGAAGTCCTGTTATCATGGTGAAATCGAGTGGGGTCATGGTCATTTCCCCGAACCCGAAATGAAATGTGTTGGTGGTATCCCACCAAAGTTCAGATAGAGCTATCATAGCCATCCTGTCCATGTTGTCGAGCCAGAGAGAATCTAAAAAGAACTTGAAGCCTGCCTGCTCTACAATGGCCTTGGCTTGAGGTTGACGTGTCTCCATTAATT
>JAESVK010038854.1:0-16343 GCA_017140935.1 Hamamelis virginiana
ACTGACATTTCACATAAATTGACCATTGGATCACTATGATTTTTGGCGAGCACGAAATTCATATGAAGTGTATCTAATCCAACGGTTAGTTTTTTAAAATTTATTTTGTAGTTGTCACTACACATGTCACCTTACCAATAGTTTTACAAGTGGTTTGAAAAATCTCAATCTGAAAATTGTATTTTGAGAAACTCACTGTTAGATTAAATACTCTACTTATAAATATCAAGTCTACCAAAATTCAAGCTAAGTGGACACTATTAGTCATTCGATCCATTCTAGTCAACAGAAAATTACAATTTTTCACAGTTATTGATGAAGTAATTATTAATCTCCGATCAACTTGATATTTTGGTAGACATAATATGTATGAGATGAACATTTAATGCAACGGTGAGTTTCTCAAAATAAAACTCACATTAGATTTTACAAACCAACTTAGAGCGTTTAATTTTATAAATGTATTGTTTTAAATATATTTATGTTTAATATAAGAATAAAAAACTGAGATACTTTAATTTTTTTTTTTTTTTTAATACTTAACACTGACAAAAGATTGGACTAGTGGTATAATGCAATAGGTAAAACATTTTTACACAAAGTTCAATGTTCGAACCATTTGGCGAACATGCTATAAAGAGAAGTTGTGAATTTTTTTACTCTAAAATATTATCAGTTTTTCCATTTTAAAAAAAAAAAAAAAAACCAATCGTTGGATCATTATGATTTTTGGCGAACATAAAACCACTACAAGAAATTGGACATTTAGTGACGTGTATAATTGTCACTAAAACTCAATTTTATCGTCACTAGAGGCCTTTAGTGACGATTTATGGAGCGTCACCGAGGTGTCACTGTAGATTGGTCATAAAAGGGTATTTGTGACGACGCTACCACATCGTCACTAAAAGGTATTCCTTTTAGTGACGATATAAGGAACATCACTAAAAGTAGACAATTTGTGATGCATATTTTGTCACAAATACTTCGCTATTTTTGTCACAAAAAATCAATTGGTCCATCTAAAATCGTCACTAAAAGGTATTTCTTATAGTGACGACTATACTTTTTGTGACGTATGTAATGTCACAAATTCTTCACTTTAGTTATCACTAAAAGTTCATTGGTTCATCTAAATTCGTCACAAATAATATGCATATTGTGACGACATAAATTATTAGTGACAATGCAAGTATTGTCACTATTTTTTTTAAAAAAAAAAAAATTAAAACATATTGTGACGACATAATTATTGTCACAAAAGATAATTATCTTATTGCGACAGGATTTATGTAGTCACAAAAGGATTTTTTAAATCTTTTATTTTATTATATTTTTGTGACGATCATTGATCGTCATAAAAGTTAATTTTTTAATGACCTATTAAACCACATAATTCTTATATTACCTGCATTTAAATCACAAATAATAATTATATATATAAAATAAATAACAAACTCAATTAATTATATCTCCAACAAATTTGAACATTATTGAAATAAAAATAATAAATTATGTACACAAGTAATTTAGGAAGAAAAATAAAGGCAAACATTGTCTTAAAGTTGATAAATATAGTTGACTATTCTACATTGTCAATAAAAATAAAGGAAACTTATAAAAAATGAAATTTATTTTGTATGTAATAAAAAATAAAGTTTATTCTGCGCCACTTGTCCATTATTTCTTTCAAATTATCCCCAACACTTGTCTATTATTCCTCCAAGTTAACTCCACCACAATATCTACAAAATTAAAAAAAAAAAATAGTGAGTTTAATAAACATGTGATGTACAAAATACATTTATGTCATCGAGAATAGTGATAAAGCTCAATTAAAAAAATAAAGTAAGTTCAGTAGAAGCACAACATTATAATACACAAATTTAGATAGGATTATAAAGTGTATCACAATCATGAAACTAAAAATATTCAATATACTAGCTATTGCTATACTATTACTCAGATAACTAGCATTTTTTATATTGATATGTATATTATTTCCAACATTACTATGGATTTTTAAACCAATTACATATACTATTTAGTAGAATAACCAAGTAGGTAGTTATATATTTTAAAAGTTTTTCAACTATAACTCTTACACATTGATACTAACATAATATTGATGGGTAGAATGCAAAAATACCAAAAGCAATAATTAAAAAAAGAAACAATCTTCAATTGTCCAATAATAGCTTAAAGTGGTACAAATAGGATCATTTTTCGAGATGAAAATCCGGCAGAGTTCCGTCTGTTTTTGCAACGTTTCTAAATTTTTACCTATTAGAAAAAGAGTTTATAACACGTCTATAATATTCACAACTTAATAAAAAAGTAAAATGACGCGCTCCACGCATCCAAATCAACAATCAGTTCCACAAGAACTATCCCAACATCATAAAACTTATTATACATAAAAGAAAAACAATCAAACCCAAGTGGGTCTCCATTAACCTCCAACCCCCCAAACTACAATATTTTCAATGAACTCAACCATTCCAATCAAACCATATCACTTCAACAATATCAAAAGAGAAAGAATTAATTCATTTGGAACTAATTGATTTAATAGTTACATAGCAATTGAAGAAATTACCTGAAGTCAAAACAAGTCAAAGCACTTTGACTTATGTATTATATTCGACTTTGTGCAATCATATCCTCCACCATTGCTTTCAGTCGAGCCTGAGTTGCAGAATTCTCTGCCATAACCTCATCTCGTATACGGGCCTCTAGTGCGGCCTGTTCCGCTTTAGCCTCCTTTCGTAGTCGAGCCTCTAGTGCAGCCTGTTCCACTTTAGCCTCCTCTCGTAGTTGAGCCTGTTCCGCTTTAGCCTCCTCTCGTAGTCGAGCCTCTTGTGCTGCCTGTTCCGCTTTAGCCTCCTCTCGTAATCGAGCATCTAGTGCTTCCTGCTCCATCCTTGCCTCTTCTCGAATTTGAGTCTCCAATCTAGCTTGCTCCTCTCAAGACGACTTCCTTGAAGTGGATGAAGAGCTTGGACGGAATCCATGCCCAAGACCCTTAATGTATCTCGGTCTTGTGCCGTTGACTTGATCATAAATCTCATCATTGGTCAATGAGTTATCACCCTCGGGTGTAGGCTGAGTCTGTAGATCAATCATTCGCGCCTATCATTGTAAATCAAAATACATAAAATTAGAGAGCATTTTTATAATTTATGTAATATGAATAAAGATATGTAAATATAATTTAATTGAGATCAAAGCTTTTAACTTTATAAATGACTTACGTAGGTCGACTCAGCTTCTGGAGATACCCAAGTTGCCTCAGTACATGGAGGTACTTTATGTTTGCGAGTATGTTGAAATATTTGTATCCTGTCAGCATTGTCCTATGCACCATTTCAATGAGAAATATGAATATGAAAAATAAAAATAACATATTATAAAAAGGTGCTAAACATTAATAACTAGTGGCTTAGCTAATGATTACCAGTTCTTCCCGAATCCGAACAAATGGCTTTGAACCTGCACAGTGTAAAACTTTCAAATTTCCCCTGTTCTCTGAATTCTTCTCACATCGCTCCTGTATTACAGTGAAAAATAAATGCTAATGACCAATTCAAAATTAGTCACTATAAGATAATAAAATAAAAACTAAATAAGTTTGTCTAGGTAGTTTCTAAGAGAGACATTTAAGTAAAATAGATCAAAGAGAAAGAAAGAAATTTTAGATTTTAAATAACACTTAGTCCTTGGCTAAAAGTGCATATATATATATATATATATATATATATATATATATATAGTATAAAACCGATTGGAGGGTTTCCAATCTTAATATGTTTCCACGTTTAGCCAATTAAATTTGACTAATGTAAACAGATAATGCAAGCAAGCTATTATAATACCCATCTACATTCAATAATTCCACCTGGTACAGAATTCAAACACAAAAATTCTATGAAGGAAGATTGGAGGGTTTCTTTTTCTTTCTTTGTGTGTGTGTGTGTAGGTGGGGGGTGTTTGAAATTGCTAGGTTCCAAATTCATTCGATTTCTTTTCTATTAGGAATTTCAGCCAGATGACATGCCATTACAAGTCAATGGCTATGCTTTAGTTCCCTTTTTAGTCAAAATGGAAAACACAATTATAGTATTGCAAAGAAAATTAATTCATAAGTAGCCACATGATTTCCTAGGAAAGATATCAAGGAAAACTTCCTATTTTGAGCTTTTCCCTCCAAATCAATTATCTTTTCTGGTTTTCATTCAATGGAGTAAATATCCCTCTCTCCTTCCAACTCTGTACAATCTATAGCCAAGGACTTCCAACATCTTTCTATAAAACAATTGTTATTATTCAAAGTGGTGTACTTAACTATTTGAAGTTTGGCAACCCAAATCATGATATAACTATACCACAGTGAAATAGAAGTCCAACTGTGTTGATAAGCAGTTCAATTTTGTTTCAACCACTATCATACATCTCCAAATGTGATTTGAGAGTAACTGAAACACCCAAAACAAGTTATCATCAAGACATGCCAACTGAGCTTGGCTGGAATTTCTAATGTGTAAGCGTGGCCCAAAAATGGACCTATAAATTCTGGCCTGACCAAACCCTAAAGAGTTTACAATCAAGTCTGCCAAAAGGTTGTGCCAGTTGGAGGTCACCCCTATATGAGAGCAATTGTGTATTTTTTTTTACGTGGCTATCATATTAAAAAAAAAAAAAAAAAAAATTTATGTAAATCTTTAACATTAAAAAAATCTCAAACTTAATTGAATTCTTTAAACATATATAACATAATAAAATGGAGAATTACCTCAAGAACTCCTCCAGTAGAACATTTTAAGACTCGAAGAAAAGCTTTAGTCTGCTGACCTTTCGATTTTGCTGCATAAAGCACAGATTGTCACTGAATATGCCGCACAAAATTACTATAACTAAGTGGTCTGGTGAATCATTCTACAATAACATTGTAAACGGGAAAAAATTAATAAAAGAAGAAAAATAAAGTAAATATGATAGAATTTGATGTAATAACTCAAAAGGTTTGCTTCCTTTATCAAATGTTGTATTGTTAGCATATAGTGGTAGGCAACTAGAAATTATGGAAGAATGTGATAACATCACATCTTGGAACAAACTGATCAAAGCTATCCATTTTTCAATTCCATCAATACTTCAATAGAAATGCCACTGCTATCTAGTACAGTCCTACAAAAGTATTGCGTACTGGCATACCCAAAATTCCCAATTGATCTCTAAACCTCGAACCTTTTAAATGTGCATTTTCCAATCTCAGGTATAACACCATCGAGAAAGAACTTCAAATGAATTCTTATCAAATTTTAATGTTTTGTGACTGAAGGCTCTTCTTACCAGCATTTCCTATTTACGTCCTTTCAAGTGAACCCCAGTGACCTCATATTGCTTGAAGCACAAAACTCCTAATGTAATGTAGAGTTTTTTAGGTCAACAAATTCTATCAATCAATTAAAAATATATTCATGAAATCAATTGGAATTTGCAAGAATCATCCTGCCATGCAGTTTCATAGTCCTAACATCTTCTTCACTCATATCAATATCATCTCACCATTTCCTTACTTTTCTCTAGAAATTACTAAACCATCTCCACCAGCACTATTTTCCTTGCTGTATATGTCTTGAATGTGATGAACCGTTTTCATAATTTCGTTGCCATTCTTTTCTTTTCTTTTTTCTGGCAGGTAAAAAAAAAATTGGGGTGGGGTTTTTCTAGTCATTTTACTCCTCCACATCAACATTATCATCTCGACTACTTTTCAACTGCCCACCATGTTCTTCAATTAAGTATGCTAAGCACTCCAACAGAGCATAGAGCACAAACTATCAATTACAATTTACAACACCAAGTCTATATTATATTAGAAGTCTCAAGGTTTAGGGTATCAAAACGATTCCTTCTTGATAGCTCTTACTCCTGTTAATAACTGTCCACGAGCATGAATTCAGCTCAATCTTTTTCAAACATAAAAACTTGAGAAACCCACAAAACCCAAATGTGAATTAACAAAGAATTGAACAACTATTTCCTAAATTCCTTCTATCATGAATTACATTTCGGTTTATTAAAACATAATTGCACATAAATTGAGCTACCTCACATGGCTAGGGATCCACAACATCGAAGAAAAAAGACCGAATGATCGAATACGAATAATTTTGATAAGTAAATACGTGAACAGCGATGATAATTAGGATTAGGTTACAAAGAACGGATCAGTGAAGATCAGAAATGATACGAATGATAGAATAAAGAAAGAAAACATACTGGAGAGAGCAAGGACTCTGGGTTTGGCCATGTGACGGCTTAATTTGCCAGATTTGCCCCAGACGTTGCGGCTCTTGGCCACACGGATCGACAAGACGACCTTCTGTTTGGTTCCCTCGATTGTGACTTCGCAGGCTCGCCGGAGCTCCTCGTCATTGGCGCTCGATTTCGCCATTGCTTGTCGTTCTCAGCTCGAGCTCTAACAAACACCATAATCCAACCTCCATGGAGAGATGGTAGAGTTCTAGATGAGAGCATGCAGCAAGTGGGAGAGGAGATGGTCCAGAGTTGAGATATGAGATTGTAGATCTTGAGTCCAAAATCTAGAATCGCAGATCTGGAATAGTAGCCTGTGTCTTGGGTGAGGACAGCGGCAAGGCCAGCGAGCTGACGGCGGCAGGGATTGTTTGTGTGTGGGGAGGGTATGAGAGGTGTTCTGCGGAGGAAACCCAAATTGTTTTGGAGCCAAACCCAAAATCAAGCTCCAATACCCAACCCAATGCGTTTAGGGTGTTTGATTTAATTTTTTAATGTCATTATAATATTTTTAATATATATTTGAAAATTTGTAGAACATATTTTAGAATATATTTTGAAAAAGTGGTCATTGGATTGAATATATTTTTTTAAAATTCATGGTCGCCAAAAATCATAGTGATCCAATGGTCAATTTTTGAAAATATAGACAGGAAAAAATGGTGATATTTTGAATAACAAAAGTCACAAATTTTCATATTGATATTTCACAAAAATTGACCGTTGGATCACTATGTTCTTTGGCGATCATGATATTCGTAACAAGTGTATCTAATCTAACAGTCAGTTTTTTAAAATCTATTTTGTAATTGTCATTACACATGTCACCTTACCAATAGTTTTAGGAGTGGTTTTCAAAATCCCAATCTAGAAATTGTATTATGAGAAACCCACCGTTAGATTAAATACCCTACTTATAAATATCATGTCTACCAAAAATCAAGCTAATCGAACACTATTAGCCATTCGATTAATTCAAGTCAATAGAAAATATCACAATCTTTCACAGTTATTGATGAAGTAACTATTAATCTCCGATCGACTTAATATTTTGTACACATGATGTGTATCGGTAAAAGATGTCGGTAAAAGCCTGATTTGTTGTAATGATTGGTTGACCAATTGAATTACTATAGTATGGATAATTGTGAGATACATATTTTGAAAAATTAACCGTTGGATCATATACTATACTTATGTATGTGTGGTATGCCAAAAATCACATTGATCAAACGGTCAATTTCTCAAGAATGTAAATAAGAAAAGCTGTGATAGTCTTTAGCCGTCGTAATTTTTTATTGCTACTTTCAGAAATTCTAACACTGAATCATTGTGTTTTTTTTTTTTTTTTTTTGCATACAAGACATCCATAGGTACAAGATCAAATCAAACAATATTATGTAAGCATGAAGCTGACTTGATCATTCCTGTGTATATAATTATTTATGTATATCAATATTAAATATATAATTAGTGGTATAAATTATAAGACACTTATGTTACAAATATATGAGTATATAATTCTTATGACTATATAATAATTTAAAAGTTTGAAATAAATATCCAAAAGTCTCAGAGCCTTAAACATGAGGTCCAATTTTGTACTATGAGGTACTTGAGATGTTCAAATTCTTCTGTTTATATATATGTATATATATGTTCTAGTTCGGGGTACCTGACTTTAATTAAAGTCAGCTAAAAACACAAGCCCTTAGATTGGAATCTTGAGATGAATCATCCATTAAGTGAATGGGAATCCAAGGGCTTGTGTTTTTTGCTAACTTTAGTTCAGGTACCCTTGACTAGAACCTCTCTCTCTCTCTCTCTCTCTCTCTCTCTCTCTCTATATATATATATATATATATATATATATATATATATATATATATATTAAAAGCACTGTTAAACTTAATTAATGGTATAAATTAATTAAGACATCAACTTCGACTTATGGATATATAATCGTAAATTTAGTTTATATTTTTTTAGTATTAATATAATTTAAATTAATTTAAATAATTTGAATTATAAATTAATCTTAAAATTAATTTTAATTCATTATTTTTAATTATATAATGTTGCGTAAGGTTATAGTTATCAGAACCCAGCCTGGTCATTGATTTGTCGAAGGAAGAGGGTCGATCACTGAGTCACCAGTCAAACTATTGGGGTAACAGTTGAACCGTTCAATTTCAAAACTGTATTATTTTAAATATATTTATGTTTAATATAAGTTTAGAAAACAAATATACCTTATATTTAATTTCTTTTTAATATATAACGCCAACAAAAGCTTGGATTATTGGTATAAAGAGCATTAGCCTAATTCGTTTCATTGTTCAAACCATGGAAATTGCATATTAAATCTATATTGGTTTTATTTTATTTTATTTTTTATTTTAGTGACAATGTTACATTTCATCACCAAAAAGTCACTTTTAATAAATCAAAATAATAAATAATATTTTATACCTTTTGTGACAACACAAAAATTGTCACAAATGATACCTTTTGTGACAAGACATAAACTGTCACAAAAAGTCTCCATATGAGTTTGGTTTTTTTGCTTTTACTTTTGTGACAATATTAGATATCGTCACAAAAAGCTTATATTTAATAAAATAAATAAAGAAATAATATTTTATATTTTTTGTGACGGTACATAAATCGTCACAAAAAATCATTCTTTTGTGACATTTCATAGTATTGTCACAAAATGTTCCTATGATGTCATTTTTTGTTTTTATTTTTGTGACGATGCTATACTTTTGTCACAAAAACCTTACATTTAATGTATATATAAAAAAAAAAAATCATATTTTAGATTTTTTGTGATCACAAAGTCACCGTCATCAAAAAGTCTTCATTTGTGACAAGTCAAGAATCGTCACAAAAAATCTCAATTAATGAAAAAACGTTTTTTTAATACATTTTGTGACGATGTTAAAAATACTTCACAAAAGACCTTTCCCGCCTTATTTTGGCGGGAAATTTTTGGTGGGAGAGTATTTGTGAAGGCTTTTAATGACTCTTATATACATTCGTCACAAAAATTAATTTTTTCACAACCTTTTAGTGACGATTATGGAATTCGTCACAAAAGAAGATTTTTAGTGACAAATTCCAATTCGTCACTAATAAATTTGTCACTAAATGTTCGATTTCTTGTAGTGAACTAATGAGCACTTCATCTAATCAAACGATCGGTTTTTCAAAATCTTTCATGCATAGAGGTCATGTTATGTAATTTTGTGTAAGGTATTACCGACGACACTCTCCGTTATGGACCGGTAAAAGACTGTACGTTATTGCCCACAGCCAATCATTTGGTGCTGGGAAAGTGTTATTATTGCCGACAGCTAATTCCTTGCTGCCAGTAATAGGTTATTATTGCCGACGTACGGCCAATTCTTTACTGCCGGTAGCAATTTTAGTTATAATGGATAATTAAGGTCAACTGACCGTTGGATCACTCTGATTGAGGGTTAGGGTTTCTCCCCTTCACGAAAGGAGAGAGAGAGGGTGGGCGTGAGTGATGGAATGTAGAGAGAAAAAGCTAAGGGATAATTGAAGGTTAGGGTTTCGCCTCTTCGCTAACAGAGAGAGCTAGCTGGAGAGCTAATGAGAGAGAGAGAGGGCGGGAGTGATGAATGAATGGGGTACGAGTGAAAAAAAATAGGGTGGGAGTGTTCAGCCATAAGGGAAACAGTGTCGTATGGGGTTAATAAAAGATGACGCCAAATACATTAATTTGCACGACACTTTTACAAGTGTCGTTATAAACCTTGACTTCACGACACTTTTAAAAGTGTCGTTATCAATCTTGTATTCATGACACTTGTGTAAAAGTGTCGTTATAAACCTTGTATTCACGACATTTGTTAAAAGTGTCGTAAAATTATTACAATTCATGACACTTTTCTAAAACGTGTCGTATTATGGTTACTTCAACGACACTTGTCCAAAGTGTCGTGGTATGTCCAAAAAAATGTGTCGTCTTTGATAGTTTTTCTAGTAGTGATTACAGCAACACATTTAGCACCTGTCTATTGTCCAACTTTGAAACCGGTTTGCTGGGAAACTAGGATTCATTTGTTGTCCTTAAAGAGGATTATTATCTTGAGCACTATTATCTTGGTTGAATATTATCGAGATATGATGTGCCCATTCAGAAAATTGTGGTTTATTATTTATATGAGTGTATGATATGGAAGTAACTATATTTTATATGCTAAAGGTAATTTATCAATGAACGTTGATTTCAAAAACCTTTTATTTTTTATGCTAGAGGTTCTATTTTATACTTAAGATAGCTTGCGATTGTTGGCTGTTGATGATAACATGGCACATGAGGCGCCATTTAAATGGGATGTTGTGATAATATGATTATAAAAGTGCTATAAACTGTCATTCTAATAGGTGAATATATAGAAATGTTCCAAAAATAGACAAGATGCTGCCGAATTTTTATTTCAAAAAAGAAAATATTTCTTAGTACCAGTTAATTTAATTTAATTTTTATTATTAATAGAAGTGCATGTGGAAACATGAATTGAAGTTTTAATGGACATGATTTGATTGTAGTTTGTATTGTTAATTTTACCATGTATTTGTGATGTACCTATACCTTTCTTATGGTAAATTAATTTTTCATGAAATGTAACTTTATATATTAATTGGAATATGAACTCATAAGTGCAACTCTATATTTTAATGCAGGGGCTGGAGTATTGCAGTATATATGGATGGACATTTTGTTGATTACATGAAGATTGCGCGCTGTTCAATGATTTGTAAAAACTAAATTATGCAAAAATTG
The DNA here is from genome assembly GCA_017140935.1 of Hamamelis virginiana. Classification (NCBI taxonomy): domain Eukaryota; kingdom Viridiplantae; phylum Streptophyta; class Magnoliopsida; order Saxifragales; family Hamamelidaceae; genus Hamamelis; species Hamamelis virginiana. Next base: position 11,141 of record JAESVK010038854.1, read on the forward strand.
TTACACTTTTGGTTCTTAATTAGAAGATTCAATATTAATTAACAATCTTCTAATATTAATTAACAAAGTGTTGACTTTATTGACACGGCTGAGTAAAATGAACGGTGGGCATTGCATCTAAATAAACAAACCAAGCTTATACCAAACGAGCTGGTCAAACCCCCAAACCCCCAAACGTGATTGCTGAGACTCATCTCAAGAGGTCACCTCTCTCTCCACCGTCGACGCACTCCGGCGACATTGATCAGCGAGACACTCCGACCAGCGAGACCCTCCGGCGAACAAACCAAGCTTATACCAAACGAGCTGGTCAAACCTCCAAACCCCCAAACGTGATTGCCGAGACTCATCTCAAGAGGTCCCCTCTCTCTCCACCCTCGACGCACTCCGGCGACGCTGACCAGCGAGACACTCCGACCAGCGAGACCCTCCGGCGAACAAACCAAGCTTATAACATTCGACCTGGTCAAACCCCCAAAAGTGATTGCCGAGACTCATCTCAAGAGGTCCCCTCTCTCTCCACCCTTGACGCACTCCAGCGACGCTGACCAGCGAGACACTCCGGCAAGCGGTGAGCTCTCAAACCTCTCGTACGCTCGATCTCCCTCTCTCACGCTCGATCTTAGCGAGTGAGCTCTCTCTCACACTCGATCTCAGCGACCTCCACTCCGGCGACGGTGAGCTCTCAAAACCCCCCCTTTCCCTCTCTCACGCATTTTCTCTTTGGCTAAGAAGAGTTGAAACCCACATTTCAAAACCCACGTTTCAACCCTAAACATGAGTTGATTTTCTGCATATTATATGTTTGATGAAAAGCATATATGAATTGAAATTTGATTTTATTAATTTTTCAAAACCCCCAAACTGAAATTTAATTTTTCTGCATAGTGAAATTTGGTGAAACTTTGGTCTGATTGAATTTGTGTGAGTGGGAAGAGTACCAAAGATGCATATCATTCATGGTTAGTTTTGTTGCAGAGAAACAAGGATGACTTGATCACTTTGTGTGTATAGTAAACTTTAATTTGTGTTGTGAAATTTGGTAGAAGTGTGGTTGAATTTCGTGTGAGTGGACAGAGTACCTGAGACCGCATATCATTTTAGCTAAGTCAAGTGAAAAAGTTTAGGTGTTTGATAAATTTCTTTTGAGAATTTGTAGCTTATTTCCTGATGTTATTGGCCTGAAAATTATTACGAGAGTTTTTATAAAGCAGCCTCCTGTTTCAGTACATGCACAAGCCTTTATTAATATGGTTTTTCTATCATAGACCAGACATATCAAGTTAGATTATAAGTTACAACTTTGCTTGTTAGAAGCATGCTGTCAAATCTCTTATCCCCATGTTTTGTCTCTTTTTAAAAGTATATAAGTGAATGGTATGTTTACAAAGCTTCACAGAGTGAGGAGTAATAAGGAAGTTGATTTTAATTTGGGGTTAGTAATAAGGAAATAAATGGAATTCTTACAAGCCACTCGGACTAGTCCAAATGGTAAGGGATTGTAGGGGGAATGGGGTAGGATTAAGCTAGATCACGGCTACGATTCCCATTCACTGTATATAACGAAAAAAATAGATGGAATTCATACTTCTCATCTACCTTTATTTTGAAATAAATGCCACTTTGTTGCTCTGAGTACTTGGGTAAGGTACAATAAAATTATAACTAAAATTTCAAGAAAAGAGTTGCTAGAATTCTGGTGAGCAACTATTCCAAGGGGTCCAAGTGATCTTTTAGGGTGCAGTTATTGATTGGAATGATAAGCTACTAATTTAGTTGTAGAACTTACAATTAGCAGAAATTTTCTAATAATTTCATTCATTCAATTTAGAACTTACAACATCTTTTTCTTCATTATGCTCAAGTGGTGTGACAAAACCTAAGGTTTGTTTGATCTGAAATAGTGTTTGGGTAGACATAAAGTGATAAGATCATAACCGTGGTTGAATATCATTTTAATTGGTTGATCATAACCTAAGGTTTATTAATTTTTCAAAACCCCCAAACTGAAATATGATTTTTTTTTTTTTTTGGTTGAAGTGTGATGGATAGTTTTTAGTTCATTTTTGGCTTTAATTTCAGAAAATGGAACCCGATAATTGATACCCTGAAATGTCCATCATAGGAAATTTTATTTTGGGGGTTTTTTACTATGTCATACAGTGATGTCCATTAAGCAAGTTGTTTGCCTGCAATGACAAATTTCTGGAGTTCTTATAAATTTTTTCTTTCTTTATTTTATTTTTTTTTATTGGATTTGGAATTGAAACTTAAGATTATGTACTTTGGGCTCTCTTTTTATATATTCTGGCCTTTAATTGTTTGTTCTGTTATGATATGATTTAGGGGTGGTTGATTTGTATTTCAAATTATATTTCTTTTATCTTGTACTAGATAAAATATGGACTTGGATGGTTTGGAATCTTATGAACATGGTCCGCCTCTTTCATTTTTTGAAGAATCTTCAAATGTGAATGATGTAGTAGATGAACCTACAACTCAATGCCAATCCCCAACCAATATATACATGCCGCAAGTTAGGGATGATCACAAACCTAAAATTGGACAAGAATTTGCAACATTAGATGATGTTCATTCTTTTTACAGTACATATGCAAAGGAAGGGGGGTTTAGTACTCGCATTCATTCTAGTAGGTTAAGTAGGAGCAAGGATAGGGAGAATGAAGTAATAATGAAGGAATATGTTTGCTTCAAGGAAGGGGAGAAGTCTTTAAGAAATGTTAGTGACAATGTTAAAAGGCGTCATGGTCATACACGAGAGGGTTGCAAAGCAAGACTTCGAGTTGTGAAGTCGTTTTCCGGTCCACGTCCACATTTTGTAGTCTCCATATTTGATGAGGGTCACAATCATCCACTTGCTACTCCTAGGAAAATAGGTTTTTTACGATCTCATCGTCGAGTTAGTGAGGTCAAAAAGTGTCTCACACAACAGTTGTCAATGGCTAACATCCCTACTCATCAACAAATGAGTATTCTTGAGCTGTAGTCAGGGGAATTAGGAAACGTAGGATGCACAGAGAAGGACATCAGAAATGAGCAATCAAGAGTTCGTAAATTGTTGGATGGCATGACGCCGATTTGTTAAATGAACATTTTGTGGCTGAACAAAATAATAACTCATCATTTAAATACATGTTTAAAGCTGATAATGATGGTCAGCTCACACATGTATTTTGGGCTGATGCATCGATGAGGATGGCATATTCTTTTTTTGGAGATGTTGTTGTGTTTGATACTACTTACAACACAAATCGGTATGGGATGATTTTTGCACCGATTTTAGGGGTGAATAATCATGGTAAAACTGTAACATTTTCCTGTGCATTTTTGAGTGATGAGTCAACCGATTCATTTGAATGGTTATTTAGTCAATTTTTGAGATTCATGCCTGGCCCTCCCCCTGTGATGATTATAACTGATCAAGATTTGGCTATTGAAAAAGCAATTGCTAGCAAACTTCCAGGAACACATCACAGATATTGCATTTGGCACATCATCAACAAATTCTCTGAGAAATTGGGACCACCAATATATGAGGCTCACTACAAATCGTTTAAAAGTTGTATTTGAGATTCAGAAAGTAGGGAGGAATTTGATGACAGGTGGTTGAAGTTAATTGAAATAGCTAACTTGAAAGAACACAGGTGGTTGAATTCTTTATATGATGTGTGCGAGAAATGGATACCTGCTTTTGTGAGACACATCTTTTCTGCTGGAATGTCAAGTAGTCAACGTGCTGAAAGCCATCACGCATTCTTCAAGAGATATGGTGACAAGAGGGATTCTCTTACAGATTTCATCCAACGGTTTAATAGGGGGATTGCAAAATAACGATATGAAGAGTTAAATGATGACCATGTAAATATCAATGAACACCATTATCTTAAAACTCCTCTTCCTATGGAGAAGCAAATGGCAGATACATATACTAGGTTCATTTTTTACAAGGTACAGGAAGAGATGTGGCAAAATATGTTGTATAAGCTGGCTGTTAAGAGTGATGATGAGACTTCATGCATTTACAAGGTGTTTAGGGGGGTGAAAGTTGTAGTAGAGAGCGAGAACTCGTTGAACATAAAGAATCTGATTTTATCTCTTGTAGTTGCAAAAAATTTGATTGGGAAGGAATCTCATGCAGGCATATGATTGCTTTTTATAAAAAAAAAAAAAAAATTGACTATTTGCCTACAAAATATATTTTACGGCGTTGGACAAAGGTGGCAAAAATGGGGAAGGTAGTGGATGATGTTGGGGTTGAGGTGAGCAATGCTTGTGACACATCTTTATTGGCACGTCGTACTACTTTGTGCCAACTTTCGAACAAGATAATTGATACTGTATTGCGTGATGAAGATGATTTTGAAAGGTTTAAAGAGAATTTGTTACAATTTAATGCAATTTTAAAGCCATCAAATGCTAGCAATTCTGGATTTGTTGATTTTACAACAACTATTCTGCCTCGCCAATCCACATATATTGACCCAAGTCAAGTAAGTTTCAAGGGTTGTGGGAAGCGTCTTAAAAGAGGAAAAGAGAATTTTAAGCCAAAAGGGCGCAAATGCAATTACTGTGGCGAAGTTGGAGCGACACACGATAAGAGGAATTGTCCAAAAAAGAGAGATGGGTAATTGTTTTCAATTTTTTCATTGTTTTTGGTTCTTATATAATTTAATTAGTCTTTTAATAATTTATAACTGTTTACATGTAGCCCTTCTCAACTCGACAATTATGGATCCCCAAGTGAGAGTCAACCAAATGATGAAGATAATTGTACTATCGGTAATGTGGAATTAAGTAATTTTTTTATTTTATTTTTTTTAGCATGATATAATGATACTAATTTTGTTTTCTTATTTGTAGGCATTGCTAACGAAGAGAATTCGTAAGGGATGATCAAGAAGATCATGTGGCATTATCTATTATTGTAATATTTTATGGGTTGAAATGGTTGAAAATTGGGTATTGTAAATGAACAGGTTGAAATGTATAAATATTTTTAGTATTCGTTGAACAGTTGAAAATTGGGTATTGTAAATGGTTGAAAACTTTTTGGGTTGTATTTGATTAAGTTGAACTGGTTGAACTTTGGCATGATTTGAACAGTTATAACTTTATTTAACAAGTAGGTTGAAAATTTTTTTGATTCTATTGAACAGGTTCAACAGGGGCATTTTGCTTGAAA
>JAESVK010038861.1:0-12663 GCA_017140935.1 Hamamelis virginiana
GGGTGAACCCAAAGGGTCACACACAATAGAGAGTAAGTGAGTTCCTTGAGCTTGTGGGAGGGGAATCCTATCATTGAGTTAAGTTTGACTTTAATAATTAAAGGTTAATTAATTAAAAGTCAAAACTAACCGAGAATAGGATTAGTCTATTCAAGGATGTTTGGCCATGCTAGCACTAGTAACCAAACACCCCAAAAGAGGAGAAAGTCTATAAATACAAGTGTTTAACACACTCTAGGGTTAAGCTAGTCCCTTGGCCGAATTCTCTCTCCTCTCCCTTTCCATGCTAGCTTGCTCACAAGGGTTGTGAAAGGCTAGGAGGTTTAAGGAGTCTTGCTCTCGTGTGGATACGCTTTGGAGGTTTCATACGTTTGAAACTCGAAGGAAAGCTACACCGAAGAACACAATCAAGTAAGATTTATTTGCATTGATTATTTGTGTTTGTTTATATATATGATCCGATGCTTGAATCGTTCTTGGAGGTTTTGTGAACATGGATTGATTTTATAAAACGAAAAAGTTTTGTTTTCCCTCTTCCGCTGCGAATCCATGTCTGTGGTTTTTCACAGAACCTTACAATCTCAACAACTTGAGATACATATTTTTGTTATCAGTTGTTCATGGACTTTATCATATATATATATATATATAAATATATACGACAAGTTATACCTTATAATTAATATAATATGAAATTGATATGCCCTTTAGGATTAGTTTTAGGGCATACCTCTAACAAGAGAAATCAAACACAATGATTTTAACGTGGTTCGGACTCCGCCTACGTCCACGCCTTAAGCACCAAGCTCAAGGATTCCTCAATCCACTATGGATTACTCCGTCAAGGTGGAGAAACCTTTATAACCAACAATCTTCTTTCACGGCGGAAGATTAGCACAACAATCTTCTTTAACGGCGGAAGATATGCACCAATGCTACCAAAGCATTCAAACTCACTCAAGCTTGATTTTAACCAACAAAATTCAATCTCCACAAGGGTTACAACTCAACCCTTAGCTCACAGGATATACAAGATTTGTTTGTGTACAATAAATGCTTCAACAAGCTGATTTACACAAGTACAAGATCAAACTAATAGCTTCTTAAATGATAAACAAGGATAGCTCAAAGGATTTGTAAGAGAAAGCTTTGAATGATAAATGCTCACAATGAATGCTCTTAATGATATTGGATTGATGTAATAAATGAGAGCAATACTTCTATTTACAATGAATTAAGTCTCAAATGGCCGTTTGAAATCCCTTGAGTCCGATTGGAGAAGAAGGGAGCAGCAGGGGTTCATTAAATGCTCCATTTGCTAAAAAGGGAAAGAGCTGTTTTGTATTTGCAGAAGAGTTAGTTGACTAGACCAATGTGTTAGTCGACCAGGAACTAAAAATTTCAAAGCATTTAAACTTCCCGGGCACGGTTAGTCTTCTAGGCCATACTAGTTAGGTTACTATCTCTGTAAAATTTCTTAGGAAAAACTTTTCGGGTTCGATTAGTCGACTGGACAGAAGGGTTTGTCTACTAGCATTGTTGCATTTCAAAACTTTGGCTACTGCCATACTTTTAGATGACTAGACAAATGAGTTAGTCGACGAGAAGACAAGTTAGTCGACTACCTTATAAGTTTAGTCGACTAGACTAAGATTTCTCAAAGTCTTGGCTCTTGGATCATGATTAGTTGACTAGACTAAGTGGGTTAGTCGACTAGACATGTTCTTTAGCCAATTTTATGATATTCTTAAGTCTAAATCAACTTTAACATGTAAGTTAGTTAACTAAGATTTCAAAAGAATTTTTGGCTTAGTTTGAAAACATTTTGCAAGGTTCCAAAGGTATGTATGCTAATGCAATATGAGCAAAACTTTTTTTCTTTGAGCTATGCAAGGTTAAGCCCTTGAGATTCCTTACATATAATTCCTAATACAACTTGGCTTCAAAAAGCTTCAAGGAATTGACTTCAAGTTTATCTTCATAGCCTTAATGAGCTTTAGATTTGAACAATTTGCATAATGAATTTGCTTGGGATATGTTGATGAGCTCCAATACGATATATCTTTGATTCTAAAGAGTCACAACACTTTAACTATATGTTAGTGATTAAAGTAAAGTTTGTTTATCATCAAAATGTGGTCAACAGAATTGACCTTAGGGCTAATAATATATATATAGGCCGGTTCTCCTAAGCGTCGGGGCGCACGAGTGAGACATGTGAAAATTCATGGTGAAGTATTTGAAACTTAAAAGAAGAGAGTGAAGTAGAATATCAGTCCTCATTTCAGCAGAGATATCCACGCCTAGATTATAAAGGGCATGGATGTTCCGGATCATCTTGAGGCAATGCTCATTAACTGATGTTCCCTCTACCATCTTACATGAGAAGAGCTCACCAACAGTGTTGTACCTTACAACTCTATTTTGTGACTCATACAACTCCTTAAGATGGGTGATGATCGCATGTGCACTGTCAATGACCTCAATGTTCTTTGCAGCTCATTGGTCATTGATGCCATTATATAGCATCCCACCTACACATTGTCCTCGAGCCACTTGTTATAAGTGTCTCGCTCCTCTTCTGATGCCCCCTCAAGCAAAGCATTGGGGCGTAGAGACTTATTGACATAGTCAATTTTATCAGCGCCAAAACGATTTTCAGATTTTTAATCCAATCTTTAAAGTTTGGACTAGTCAAACGGTTGTCATCAAGAATTCAAGAGAGAGGGTTTAAAGGTGTCATCTACTACAAAAACTAATAATTATAAATTTCATATTAATAAAACATATAAACTTTTGGTCTTTAATTTTTATGTTACCTCCCACTAATACATTCAAATCACATACACCCTTAGATGAGACTCGGGAATTTCAACATTGAATTTCCTTAGCGGGGATTGGGGTCCCATTTAGAATTAGTAATCCTCACATAATAGTTTCTTGGATACTAACCCTTAATGACTTGATAACTCTTTATCCTAATGCTTCTCTAAGTAAGTTCCAATCATCCTTTAGCCTCTGTAGTATCCTCACATAATAGTTTCTTGGATAGTACATTTTAGTTAAGTCACACCCACCATTCACATAAGTATGGTCAATTAAATGTTACACCCCTCACATAATAGTTTTTTGGGATGCACCATTATCGCACCCTATGATATCCAATATTAAAACAAGATAGTTTGAACCCTCAGGATGAATATGTTCCCACATATTTGCAGCCAAACATATCTATTATAAAGATCCACCTATCATGTAATGGTGGGAGGCTAGGATAAAGCCCAAGGCCTCTTCCTTACAACTTAATTTTGTGATAAAAAGGGGTTTTGTGTAATGGTCTCATTTTTATGTATATATATATATATACTGTGAACCAGCCAACCTAGATCGGGAGGCCTTCTCGTTCACTCTTGGGGAGTGTTTATCTTGAGTGGATTGTGGATGATGTTTATCCGTCTCGATTTATCCTTATCTATTATCCTTCTCTATTATCCACTTTTATCCTTCTCTATTATTCACTCAAGATAGGATTTTTTGAAAAAGGGATAAGAGTTTATAAAAAACTAGGAGTCGCCACCTTATTTTTAGGGAACAAGGAAACCACAAAAAGAGTTTTATTTTGAATAAAACATTGACCCCATATTTTGGAAAAGCATTGTCTTTTGAATCAAAGTTGGATTCGGGGGCTAGGTTACGAAGTGGGAAGGTTCTAAGAAACTCCTTGTAGGCACCCACTTCGCCCTAATTACAGGTCTCCTAATTAAGTTTGGGCTTTATCAAAATCTTTTCAAAACAATCCTAGTATATCTAATCAACCACAAAATATGAATAATAATAATAATATATAGTACAAAAGTATACACAATCCTAAGGGTCTTAGGAGACTAGAAGTCAACCTAAGATTGGACTTGTACCCTATTGATTGCCTACGTACCTTATCAATTGCTTGACAAAGATCAAAGTCCACGTAGTTCGATTACCCTAGGACTCTCTTATTGTAACAAACCACATAATTGTAGATATTCTATCTTATCTTGGACTCAAGCTTCGAGAGTTTGAGTTGGATCAAAACACTTGTTATGAGAGATGGAATTTCATTCCATTTTGAATTCTTTCAAAATCACTTTTAGAATTGTTCTCGAAATAGAATCCTAGGTAAAATAGAACTCTATTCTTATTGTAATTCTTACTACAAAGAAGAGTCCTAAGTGGGGTCAAGTGACCCCCCCTAATCCTAGGGTTTCTAGCTAATCCTAAGTTAGTCTAATTACCTAAAATACTATGATACGCATGCTGGAATTTCTGGAAAAATAAATAAAAATGCATAAAAAAATTATAAACAATGCATGAAAATGACCTAAATGCAATCTAAGTTAACTATGGGAACCTAGGCATATTTCTAAGTTGATTTAAGCCTAAAAAATGAGTTTTAATACACCTTTAGGTCACTTTAAATCCATGGACAGATTTGAAAGTAACCAAAAAGTGTACTTAAAAAAAGTGATGAAAATATGCACTAAATGCAACCTAATATGCATACTAAACTACCATCAAAACTTGACATTTAATCACAAGGGAAGGGACTTACCTTTGCTTGCTCCCTCGAACACATTTTATATATCAATCAAACATCCCAAGTGATAAAAAAGATAAACCATAATAAGAACAATACTAATACTTAACTTGAATAGGCTAACAACCTAATATAAAAGACTTAAACATGCATTCCTATACACTAAAAATCCTATTATGAATAAAAAAGGGATTCTAAATATGAACATTTAATTCTAGACACTCAATCCTAATATGGTATGATAACATGAGGATGGAAGAAGAGGAATATGCATATAAAAATAAACTAGCCTATCATGCATACTAATATAGAACCTAAACTATGCATGTTAATAATAAACTATATCCTATGCATACTAACAATAAATTAAACCCTATGCATACTAAGAAAATAAAAACCTAACCTAATATGATTAAAGAAGAAAAAGAAAAAGAACAAGAACAGAAAAGAAAACTACTAACCTCTGCCTTAAAGCCTTAAAGCTTCAAGCCTTCTCCTCAAGCTCCAAGCCTTCTCTTCAAACTCCAAGGACTCTAAGGACCCCAAAGACTTTAAAACTTAAGCTAGAGTGCTATGAGGGAAGCTTGTGCAATTGCTCAAGCCTCTACTCTCCAAGCTAGCTCTATAAAGCTTATTCTGTGTGTTGAGACTGATTCTAGGGCCCTCTATTTATAGGGAGGCCTGAGTTTGATCAATGGCTGAGTTTAAATCTCCTAGGAATGATCCAAGGGCTCAAAACCAGTCTTCCAAGGTGTTCATACTCATCCAAAAGTCCCCATGGCCGAACTAGACACATGGCAGGGCTTGGAAGAGTCCCGGGCAGAAAAAATACTGAAACAGAGCAGTTATTAGCTAAGAGGATCGATGGCCGTCCTCCCTGGGACGGTTGGCCATCCTTCATGGACGGTTGGCCGTCCCTTGGTGGATGGTCGTCGATTTTCCATGCTATTTTTGGCCTATGTGGGCCTATCTCAGCCCGTTTCGTCTCGATTTCGGCTTTTTTCGGCTTTTCGGGCCCGTTTTAAGTCCAAATTTGACGATTCAAGCGACGAAACTATTGTGATTCGATTCTCCATGTTTTAAGAAGTGTTTGAAGTGAAAATGCATTGACCTAGGTCAAAGGTTTAAGGAAAAGTCGACCGATTAGCTGTTTAGGGCCTGTCGGGCCCAAATTAGGGTTTTGAAATTTTCTAACCGATTGCTTTCGAAATCATTTCTTCTTCTTCAAAAAAGTTTTAAAATGTTTTATGAAAGTGTTTTAAAGCCTTTGAAGTCTTTGGTTTGATAAAAATATCGAATCCCGGTTGCTTCCGGTCGAAACCCTAATCTGGGCTTTGAAAGGGCCTTTCGAGCTTCAAGAGCCAATCATGAGCCAGAAGGCTCCACAGATCTTGTCATTGATCAACTTAGCTACCAAACACACTTTACATTTCAATGCCAAAGCCTCGAGACTATTCGAGACAAGATCGACAGTCATTCAGGGCTTTTGTGATTCAAAGGACCAAACAGCCCTTTAGTCACAAAATGCCTTATTTTCTATCAAGCCTGGCTTGGATTGCCGTGAAATTTTGCAGGGAAGTTCCTAGACTCTCTAAAAACCTAATGCAAAAAGAACCGACTCAATCTGACCTAAAAACACACATGTGATAATGGCCTCTATCTAATTACCTACAAAGGGTAAAATTGGGAACTTAGGGTTTTTACTCCCTATTTCACCTCTAATCATAGGCAACCATTCATGACCATACTCATGGTCAAAAATGGATGTCTACATATATATATATCTATATATCTATATATATATATATATATAAAGATTTAGACCCACTTTTATTATTAGTTCTTAATTATCCTCCCACTGACCTCTTAGAGGCTAGAGTGGATTAATCTTGAACATATAATAAATTAGGTCTAGGCCCTAACAAGCATACATCACATATATATGGGCCTTGGATTGATTATGGACTTTTAAGGGTGGATTCATACTTTGAACGATAAAAGATGAACCCTAGGTCTAAAATAAAGGTTGGGTGATCGTAATTATAATCTATACAACTATTACATAGCGACAAATAAATCTTCTTTAAGATCTTGATGTCCATGCCAAGTTCTTTTTAAGTCCTTGCTTTCCTCTCGTACAAGATTCAACCACGTTCCTTAAGTCCACCAGTTGCTTTTTGAATTGAACATTACAATTTAATAAAAAAAAAGGGATTAAGGAGAAGGGGATTACATATGTAGAGAGAGAGAAAGAGGCATGCAAGCCCCAAATTAATTATATCACCATATTTAAACAAATTTAAATACAACCCATTCAAATAAACCTAACACATCACATGCGGCCAATTACAACTCATTTAATTGGTCTTTAAGTCCATAATCATCCATTCAAACATTTACACAATCACATTGCATAAAATAAAACTACATTAAGCAAAGGCAATGATGGCAAATGACATATGATTAATTAAATTCATATTATTATTATTGTCCTATAACAATAATAATCTTATTATTATTATCTTATAATAATAATCAAGTCCTTTTAGTCGCATTAAAAGAATCCCATCATATCACATATGATTATACTAGTTTCTTTCTTAAAACAAATAAAACTGCTAAATGAAACAAATAAGGTTTTAAATACAAAGAATTTAATTTGAGAAATTATTCCCACAATTCCTACCATGCATTTAACACTTTAATATGCCTAGTAGATTAATCACTATTAACCTACAATGGTGGAATGAATAATAACTCAAAACAAAATTCAAAGAAAGAAACGTTTTCTGTTTTTCAATAAAATTTCAGAATTCAACTACTATTTTGGGACCAAACTTTCATATATTAAAACAACCTTTTAAAATGTGAGAATAATCTATTTCACAAGGATTTTCAGTCCTCTTTCAAATGGCATAGGTCTCATTCTGTGATTCCAACGTTTGGTATCACTTTAAAGCATGTTGTGACATAAACTCCAAAACATGGTAGATTCTGGAATTTATTCACAAATGACTTTATAGGGCCTAACCTAGCTAGAATGAAATAAGTCATGGGAACACTTCAATTCACTAGGTTTTTCAATCCTCTTTCCAATGGCAGGGGTCTCATAACTTGATTCCAACGTTTGGTATCGATTTAAGGCCTTTTACGATAGAGAGTCAGAATTTCCAGATTTGACTCTTAATTACAAAAACCTTAGTGTGGCTAACCTAGGTCATAACAAGTCATGTAAACACTTCCTAAACTTAGCTAAGACCTAATATTAATGAAGACGATAGGTGGCATGCTTCAAAAATCTCAGAAAATATTTTTCATAAATTTTACAAAAACTACACATTTGTTGCCCAAAAAAACAGCAACCTTGTTTTAACTTTAAAACGATTTTAAAATTAATTAAAGCTATATATAATCATGCCAAAAAACTTTTAAAATGTTTATATATATCATTATGCAACATTCCTAAATGTTTTCAAGCAATTAAAAACATCAATTCATCGTATGAATTGCTCAATTTTTCAAGAACACCAAAAAGTGTTTTTATAAAACAATTTTCATTATACCTACTTGTTCTTCATTTTTAATTTTCAAAAACAATAAAATTTCTTTTGAAAACTTCATAAACTTTTCATAAAACATATGAAGAACATAAGGTATGCAAAACAAAATAAAAACAAGGCCCACTAGGGTTCCAAACCTATGTGGTCGTGAGGTAGTGGGAGAGAGAGAGTGAGCTAGGGTTTTAGGGTTAGGGTTAGGGATTTACATCCTTACCTATTCCATCAATTTAGGGTTTCACATAAGCCTTAAACTAGTTTCTAACATATTCCTAATTCAAATAATTCAAATAAGAAAGAATCAAAACAAATTAAGAAACTTTCCTAAACTTGAATAATTTCAAAATAGGAAACTTGGGAATTCAAGATTTGACAATTAGGGTTTCTAATTCCAAATCAAGAAGTTCCCTAAATTGATTTAGGATTTCTTAAACCAAATTCCAGCCACCATCATCAATTCAATTAGGGTTTTTGAAGAACCCTAAATGTCCATTGTTACATCTTAACAAAACTTCATTAACACATGAATTTAAACAATTTTAAAAAGCAATTTAAATAATTTTTAAATCAACCAATTTCATGCATCAAGAATCAATTTAAAACAATTTTTAAAATTATTCAAAATCGAATGATACAAGTGCCATCTAGGGTTGCTAAACCCATGTGGCCGAAATACATAAGGGGTAAAAACCCCATGGCCGTGAACCCCATTAAGCCATTGAAGCTAGTTTTCATAAAACCTCAAGCTTTGTTCATGTTTTCCAAAAATCAAGAACTTCATCCATATGCACCTAGGGTTTCCAAAATCCAAGATTCATCTATGGCCATTGATTATAGGGTTACCATAACCCAAATCAAAAATAAAACCATCAAAGAACCATGTGTGGTTCTAAAAACCCATGGAGGCCGAATGGAAGAGAGAGACAAGAGAGAGAGGCTAAACCATCATGGGGGGATTTGATCATGCCAAAAGCATTTAAACATGATTGGGAATAAACCCCAATCATCAAAACCACTAGGGGATAAACCCCATTAGGTTCAAAAATCCCAAGGAGGGTTTTCATCAAACCCTAGCTTCAAAACACATGGAGGATGAATCCTCTCATGGCCGAAACTCCGAAGGGGCAGCCCCACATTGCCGAAACCTTACTAGGGATTAAATAAATCCTAGTTGCCATTTAAACACAAAACAAAGCAAGAACAATGGAGGAAAATCTCCATGGCCGAATTCTAGGTAGTTTCCAAAACTATAAATTTTGATTTTAATTAATCATTGCCATTATAGTCGTCATTATATTCATGGTTATACTTGATTTGGCTCTGATACCACTGAAAGGAAATCGATGATACCTGGATTCGCAGCTGAAGTTAGAGAATAATACATTTAAAATTTTGAATCCTTCATCGAAATCCAGTAGGGATTCGAACAAGCATAGAACCATGAATATATAAAACAAGAGTATATATTTAACACATTAAATCATACTTACTTGATTTCACCTTTTGATGTAGTTTTCCTCAAGCTTCAAATTGTATGAAGCTTCCGATGGTATCCACACGAACACAAGATCTCAAGAACCCTTGCACTTCACTACAATTGAAGAAACACTTGGAGAGGGGAGAGGGATCAGAGCTCACGGCTAGGAGAGGAGAGAGAGTGCTCACGGCCTCTAGGGTTTCCTCTTCTATTTGTGCCTCCTTCTATTTAATGAGTGGTTACCTTGTGCTAGCATGACCTATGATTTTATATTTATAGAGAACCACTAGGGTTTCTATTAATATTATTTCCAATTATAATTAAACTCCTTAATTATTAAAATTAATAATAAGGTCCTTGTTTAATTATAAATTAGGAAATTCCTAGTCTCTTTAATTCAAGAGACTCACTTATGTTCTTTATTTGTGTGTAACCCATTGGGTTCATCCCAACCTAGTAGTGGACAGGGACATCTCTATGTCTGCTAAAATAGAAACTTTCTATTTTTCGTTCAATTGAAACAATTCCAATTTTGCCCTCATTGATAACACTTTATCAATAGGCCTTCACTAGTCATGAGTGACATCTAGCAACATATCATGACATACCCTAGGTTTGGGTGAATAGCAGAACTATGTGAACCCTTCATCTTACTTAATCCTTCATCCCCTAATGTCACTGTTAAGATAATTGGTATGGTTATCTGTCAAACCCTATCTTAACAACTTGATATATGTTCGTCAAAATATAATCTCAATAAGGTAAAACCAGTGAAACTCTTTTCACTGTTTACCTATCACGCTGGCCAGAGATTCAATTTGAGAGTTATCTTTGAGAACTAATCTTGACATTCTCTCTCATCAAGTGAGATTGATGATTCCTTATTGCACACTCATCTATCTTCATACATAACTTATTAGAGCCAATGAGTACCGATTATAATCTTATGGTTAAGGCTGTACGAGATACTATCAAACCCTAGCAACCTATGCATAAGACAACTATGATGTCTCAGGTCTAAGGATTACCAATTAAATGAGCGTAATATAAGAATATTCCTTTTACATAACCTCCATAGGAATATTCTTGCAGATCATGTTCAGTGTACATATTCTCTAATATGCACGCACAGATTAACTATAGTGTCACTACACTTATAGGAAATACACCCTATCATCCATAGGAGTTAGTTTAAATCTGTGCTACTCTTAGTGGTTTATATATATCCACTTTAATAAACCTATGAGTAGGAACTCTTTAGGATAAATGTGTATTGAGAAATATCAGTCTTCCTATCTCAACAACTTGAGATGTATATTTCTCTTATCATTTATTCATGGACCTTAACATTTTTGTTTAAACACATAAGATAAGTTATACCTTCCAAATATGATAATATGAAATTAATATGCCCTTTATGATTGGTTTTAGGGCATACTTCTAACAGGTCCCACTAAGAATTAGTAATCCTCACATAATAGGTTATTGGATATTAACGCTTAATGAGTGGATAACTCTTATCCTAATTCTTCTCTAAGTAAGTTCCAATCATCCTTTAGCCTCTAAATGTAGTATCCTCACATAATAGGTTCTTGGATAGTACAATTTAGTTAAGTTACACCCACCATTCACATAAGTATGGTCAATTGAATGTTACACCCCTCACATAATAGGTTCTTGGGATGCACCATTTTCGAATCATATGATATCAAATATTCAAATAAAGCAGTATGAATCCTTAGGATGAACATGTTACCGCATATCTGCAGCCAAACATATCCACCACAAGAATCCACCTACCATGTAATGGTAGGAGGCTAGGATAAAGCCCAAGGCCTCTTCCTTACAACTTAATTTTGAAATAAAGGGGTTTTTGTAAAAGGTCTCATTTCTAAATAAATATACATCACATGCATCACATATATATCAGACATATATAATAAGTTCAGACTAATCTTTATTATTAGTTCTTGATTATCCTCCCATTGTCCTCCTAGAGGTTATGGTGGATTCATCTCGAAAATATAATAAACAAAGTCTAGGCCCTAATAAGCATACATCACATATATTAATAGGCCTTGGATTGATTATGGACTTTTAAGGGTGGGTTCATTCTTTGAGCCATAAAGATGAACCCTAGGTCTATTGCTTGTCAATTGTGGGTGTGCTCAATTAATTCCCAAGCGTAGGAATTTTGATATCGCCAAGCATAATAAATACTGAGGGAGTCAGGTCATCTCCACAGGGAGTGGAACTGGTCTAAATGATCTTTAGGTGTTGCTAACTAATGAATGTAAAAGAAAGTGTAAAATCATGGGGGTTTTGATTGTTGAGTGGTGATTGTAGAGAATTAACTAAATTAAAGCAATAAAAGTAAATGGTAGGATTATAGGATTTCCACTCATCCATAACCAAGCAACAAGCGTCTCGCATTAGGATTCTCATATTGGATCCATTGAAGAATGGTCTTTGATGGAAGATTTAACTTTAGAAGCATTCAAAACAAAGAAAGATAGAAGAATGATAGTAAATGCTCACTTAGACATTTTATCAAACACTTAGAGTGCATATAAGGTTTAAGCACTACATGTGCCAAGCATAGCTTGTCTACAAGTAGTCAAGAAGATGCCAAACTAGATGTTAAGAAGAGGTAGTGAGTATTTCCTATCATACAACTTCCATTTAAGCACAAATGAATGAGAGAGTGTTGTTACCTTGGTTGATGATGGGTTTCCACCGTTCGAATCCTACCTTGGAGGTTTAGAACTCCATTACAACTAGAAAACAAGTAGTAAATGCAAGAACAACAACAAATAAATGTAAGGAACTAGAAATAAATGCTAGGCTATTGATTAAAGATGAAGAAACAAATTTTTACAAGCTAGAAACTAAATTACATTACATAAAACTCAAAGAAACTTGAAAGAAAACTAATCTACTCCTAAAACTAAGAGAAAACTAGGTTAACACTACTCCTAAAGGAAGAAAATAGGTTAAGCTGTTAGAAGTATGCCCTAAAACCAATCCTAAAGGGTATATTAAGTTTCATATTATCA
>JAESVK010038863.1:0-30798 GCA_017140935.1 Hamamelis virginiana
AACACCGCCAGTTTTTAAGAGACAACTATTACTATACATGGGACAAACATAAAGATCGATTAAACAATCCTCCTCCAGAAGTACTGAAACAGGATTGGGAATGACTCGTTCACTACTAGGGCACCGCTGAATTTCAAGTTGAAGTTAAAAGTAGTTAATACATATAAACTCACATCATTTTATATAGCCTTAAGAAATTGATTGATTTATGTTCTTTTTTTTTTTTTTTTTTTTTTTTTTAAATGTAGAAATTAAGTAAAACAAACTTGGAAAATAGGAAAAAGCAGGATATGGGCCATTGTACAGGCTCGAAAAGCTTTGCATGTGTTATGGCTGAGGCGGTATAATTCTTCTTTCGTCCACTTTGATTTTTATTTATTTACATTTTATTATTCATATGTTGTAATTATACTCTCCATATTCATTATTAATGTTAGCTTACAGACTAAAGCTAAAGGTCTTCACGACTTGAGATGTTTGAACTTACCCATACGCATGAAAATGATGGGACTGCAGCTGATGAGCGATCCAAGAATGTTATGGTTTGTTAGATTACATTTATTATTACATCTATTTTTTTTTTTAATTTCTCTGCTTGCTTAACATTTACTACAAGGTCATGCCAAAAGAAAGACCTGGACGCGTCTGTGGCATGGGATGCAATGTCACCTACTCTTAATTGCATGGAAATTCTAAAGACAAGAATGCGCAAAATGAAAAGAAAGTTCAAGGTCTTCAAGCACAAATGGCCGAACAGAATGAATGGATACAAAAAATGGTAGAAGAAAAGGAACAAATGCAGAAGGAGCTGGAGCAACAAAAAGAGCAAATGGATATGAGTGGGCAAGTTGGGTTCTTATTATACTCCTTCATTCAGTCAATGTGTCCTAACTTTCGTATTCCTCCTAATGGTGTAAGTATCTTGCCTCATTCATAGCTTGTGAATTTCAAAACAATTATTTTTTGAATTTTTAAATATAAATATAACAAGTTAGTTGGAGAGACTGGTTAGAGAACGCCATGAGTTCTAGTTTACTTAAATTTGAATCATTTTATATATGCATGCGATGCTGGAGCATTTTGTAGATACCTAAACTTTCATGGAAAAAATAATTCTAGGATTGCATGTGAATTTCTAGAAAATCTTGTATTGTGTTTGCTTCCATGGCCCCCAGATGGTAAGCTTTGTTAGGATATGACAAAATAATGATTACCAACCTTACTTGGAGCCTAAGTTTTAACTTCATAACTTCAAAAAAATATATGTGGGTATTGTTGTTTTCTTTCCCATTCCTTGCATCATTGAACCGATAGAAGAGAGATAGAGAGAGATTTAGATTAACAATGATAGTGTTAGAGATAATGGTAGTAAAAATAGAAAACGGATCAAGAAAGAGGGCAGTTGGGCTCTCCTTTTTTTGCCAAGTTTATCGGAAGATGGTGTTAGGAAACACGTACTTAAAAAGTCTAGTCTGCTTTGTTTTTAAAAAAGTATTATGGGAAACAAATCATAAAGCAAATCGTTAACCATGTCTCAACAAACAATTCTTAAATAACTCAATTTTATTTCAATTTATTCATCTTATTATACTTTTAAGTATTTGAACCTAAAGATATAAGATTAGCATTAATTGTATAATCCTCAAGAAGTGAATGGGAAATAATTAGCTTCATAACTATTAGGACAAATTTTTGCATTTGTTTTCCAAGTTCTTCCATTTACACATTTAAGTGCTCAAATATAAAGTAGAACAAAACATTTTTATTTATTAACATCTTATAAATTGGTGACATAACTGTCATTTCTAAATTGAGTTAGACATAAACATAAATTAATATTCATAAATAATTTAAATTTAAATTTTTTTTTAGAAAACCTATTTATTGTGATGGATGAAATTTTAAGAGACAATGTCTATTTATGTACTTTTACAATTATATTTTGGCCAATCAAAATATTTTCCCACATTCACACTTTTATATATAGTATAGATATAGATATAGATTAGTAGGCAAAATATGAGAAAAAAAAATACTATTTGTAAATAGTATATTATTTACAATAATGTATGGCATTGCAAAAAGTATTATTCACAATAGGGTGGGTTGTGCAAGGATGCTTGCTGTTGCAAATAGTATAAAATTTATACTTTTTACAATAGACTATTGTAGACACCCCATATTTACCAATCATTTTATTATATGTTTTTTTTGCAAATGATCAACTTGAAAAGTGGGTCATTTGGTGGAGAATTGGACTTGTAAAGGTCAAATTATCCAAATTACCATTTTTAGAGAAAAGTGATAATTCATTATTTCATACATAAATTTGACTTTGAGGTGTCTTAGAGTATCCCTGTAAATTTTCATATCATTCTGAAGAGAGCTTGATAGGTAATTAGGGTTTTTGCGACTTGAGGGGCATTTTTGTCATTTTTTCTCGTATAATTTCCGAATGACATCCAAATTCGAAACGGATTGTTTCATGGAGTTTATATGGATGTATAGAGTGTATTTGGAGTGTTAATTGAACTTTTGAATGGTTGGGATGGATTCGCCCAAAATCGATCCTACGGGCAGGAATGAACTGAACTGAACTGAAATTTCATCCAAATTTACCGTGAGTTGGTCATTTTCACCAAAATCAAAGATCTTCAAAATATGTTTTAAAGTATCAATTTCATAATAAAACCATGTTTTTTAGAAGTGGGTTAAACCTAATTGGCCAATTTTACAAAACAGAGAATGGTCATATGACCTATTTTGGCACAATCGGGTCAATCGGCTAACTTTTTGCTAAAACCCTTAGCCATTGTCAAGTATTTTTGACCCAAACCCACGGTCGTTTTGGCTTTTGAACCATCGGATTTGGACTGAAAATGAGTGAGATAGAGCTGAAATTCAAAAAATCCTAAAAAAAAAAAGCAAATTGGGGGAAGTCACACTTGGTGACCGTCCAAGCTAGGATGGCCATCAGGATTCCCGACCCTATTTTGTGTGTTTTCAAATTTTGGGACTCTCCCACCTATTTTACCCGACTTTGTTCGATTTTTTGGAGATAATTCTATGATAATTCAGTCTGAGAACCCTAGGAGGATTGATTCTAAACCCTAGGATGATTTTTAGATAGATTAATCCCAACCATTCAAGGTTCTTTTACCCTAATTCTATAAATATACTTCGATAGAGTTCAAATGGGGGGGATCAGAGAGGCTACTAAGTTTTTTTGTTCATCATTCAAGAGTGAACCAGAGTCAAGAAGGGAGAGAGAGGAGGAATTCAAAGCTGGAAACTTGAAGGAGATTTGCCAAGAAGGAAGAAGAAGGGTAAGTGTTCTATCATAACCTTGTTTCCTTTATTTCCATTAAATCTTCTATGCTATGGTGGAAAACTAGTTCATCTTCGGGTGAGATGAATTAATTTCCATTTTTTGTGTGTTAATCATGCATGTTAGAATAGTTTTTTTTGTTGTTTGATTATACATGATAGAGTAATATTAGTTTGTGCATGTTATTTATTTAATGTATTTGCATGTTAGAATAGGGTATGTAGTTCATTCTTTATATAGGGTAGTAGTATGTTTATATATTTTGTATCATATTAGCTTGAATAAGTAATCCTTTGTTATGATTTTATGTGTGTAAACATGCTTAGAGTAAGTATTAACATGTGTACATAATCGTTGAAATCTTGTGGTGACCATTTGATGATCATATGATATTAATAGTTATGTAAGTGTGTTGATTCATTATTTTTCGACATGTGATGAGTCTTGAGTCATTCTTTTTCATACTTTTATGATTATTTAAACACTCGACATGGATTGATGGTTTGAATATATGAACTGTGTACGAGGGAGCGTGCGAAGGTAAGATCCTCCTCTTGTGTTTAGAATAATTGTTTAAGCATGTTTTTATTTGGTTTTTAATGTGTTTTTGTATAGTTTTCTAATTGATGCATGTTAGATTATGTGTTAGGATTTTTATTCATTGTTTTAAAGTGGATTAGTTATGCTAATTAAGCCCCACAAAGTAAGAGTTCAAATCTGTCCAGATTTGAACATGGACTTTAATGAGGTTTAAATAACATTTTTAAGCCATGATTTCATGTACATTTTATAGATTAAATTCATATATTTTGTTAGTATGCAAATTAGGATGTTTATTTGTTATTTTCCATGGATTAATAATGATTTTTAGGCTATTTTAAGCTTGTATTCAAATTTGTCCAGATTTGAATATATGTTTTAAAGTGGCTTAATTATCATTCCTAAGCCTGTTTTTGTATGATTTTCATAGTTCATCTTGTAGTATATTCATATAGGATGCATGCTAGGACTATAGGATGCATGCTAGGACATTATCAGATTTTTTATTATTTCTTTTCAAGGTTTTTATAGTAGTTTAAGGTCCACATTCAAATCTGTCCAGAGCTGAAAAGTGGTCTTAAATTATTCTAAAAATCATTTTTAGGGTCAAATCCAACTTAGAAATATGCCTAAATTCACATAGTTAAATTAGTATGCATTAGGAGCATTTTTCATGCATTATTAGAATTGATTTCATGCATATTTGTTTATTTTATTTAAATTTCAGCATGCATTGCATTAGTATTCTAGGTCTTTAGATTAACTTAGGGGTTAGTTAGAGACCCTAGGATTAGGAAGGTCACTTAACCTTCCCTAGGACTTTCCTCTGTTGTAAAAATTGCATTCAAATTCAAGTGTTTTATCAAGTTCAGGAGTCTATCTTCGAGAAGGATTTTAAAATGATTTTTTATTGAAAAATAATTGATTTATTAAATGGTTTTCCCATGAAATGTGGGTTTTTTAAAAGAATTTGTGTTGAAAATAATTTCTTTGAAAAAGAAATGATTTTGGAATGAAATTCCATGGATAATGATTGATTTGAAAAAGAAGTTCAAATTGAGGTTTGCAAAACATTTTCAAACAAATAAAAACTCTCGAAGATAGAGTCTTGGATAAAGTTGAATACTTTTAAATGATGTGATTTATTACAATAAGAGAGTCCTAAGGTAGTCGAACTACATGGACTTTGACACTTGCTAGGTAACACTAGTAGGTTACGTAAGCGCTAATAGAGCTCAAGTCTGCCCTAGGATGCTAATGGGGTGTCCTAGGTTTTTAGGGTTTGTTTGTATATCATTTTATTATTATTATTAATATAGATTATTGCAGTTATATCACTGGTTGATTAGATTAATTAGGATCATTTGCATTAAGATTTTAAATAGCCCAAATAAATTAGAAGTCCTTTAATTAGGGCGAGGTGGGTGCCTACAAGTAAGAACTTGGAACCTTCCCACGTCGTAACCTAGCCCTCGGATCCATCTTTGGTTCATAGACTGTCTTTCTATTAAATGAAGTTTGTTATGTTTTATTGAAAATAAAATATTTTTATGGTTTCCTTATTCCTTAAAACTAAGGTGGCGACTCCTTTGTTTTCAAAAATCCCAAATCACGAAAAGTGATGACGTGGACACAGCAATAAGCACGGCCCGACCCGGGAAAGCTGGTTCACAACAATGATGTTGGAAATGGTATACTTTTTGCAAGAATTCTTGATGTTATAAATTATCATACTATTATTAGCAACGATACCTGTTATTGTAAATAGTACATGCACTAATTGCAACGACATCTTTCATTGCAAATAGTACATGGACCGCACCTCAAAAGCATAGCATTACTCCGAAGTGCAAGAGGTCATCAAGTAATATAATCGGTGAGTCTGAGTATCATATTCCACGGGAAGGAATCTAAACCGAAGTTAGGAATCTAGTAGGTGATGGGTAACATAGTTATGTGGATGAATTTAGTCATGCAATGAATGGATTGAATTGGGGATCAAAATTCAATTGAATAGAATTAATGAAACTATTTGAGAATTACTTAAAGAAAGCTATTAATAAAAGAGGCTAGGTTTTGAGCTTAGACTATAATTTAACCTATGATCGGACATTAATCTCTTTAATTCTACAATCTAGATACACTCAATTGGCGGTCTAGATTGGAAGATGTAGATTTAGGCACTTAAATTCCATAACAAATCAGTGATTAGTGTTATTTGTTTGCTTAGGTATTTTAATGAAATACTTAATCACTAATCACCCTAGCATCAAGTGTACTAACCTATTGTTCACACTTGATCAAGAGCAACTTAGCAAAAGCAAGTTTTCCATCTAATTTATGACTCATGATTAACATAATCAATTAAACAATTTAAAATCCAAGACTAATTAATGTTGATTAATCACTTAGGCAACTAAGCAAACACTTTGATCACCAATCACTCAAGCATTAAGTGTAACATAGAAATATGTTCACGCTTGATCAAAAGCAATGGCAGTTCAAGTGGTTCATCTCTAATAAAATAGTTAATCAAAATTAATCAATAAAACAATAAAAATCAAGTAGGAGATAGAAATATTACCATAGGTTGATTGTAACTCCACTTTCCATCTAGCTTAGGTGTTTAGAAATCCATGAATATATGAAAAATATCTCAAGAAAATGTATTGAAAGTGAATTAAATTGTGCTTACAGTGGAAATAGTGATTACAAAGAAATAAAACTGAAAAGTGCTGTAAAATTCTATGTATATCCAAATAGTGGAACTAAGAGAGAAGGAAAAGAGAATGAAGAAAGATAAACTCTCTCAAAATGAGAGTATTTATACCCTTTCCAAATAAGGTTGCTGGAGCAAGAGAATAAGTACAAAAATACCAAAAAAATACCCCAAGAAATCTCAGAAATGACAATATTTTTTTGGGTTCTTGCCCATCTCTACCTGTAGAGAATTGATCTCAACCAATAGAGATTGATTGCCCTATGCAATCTTGCGAAAACTCAACCAGTAAAAAATAGTTTCAACCGGTTAAAGGAGTCTTGGGCTTCCTTTGGTGCTTCTCTAATGAAACTCAATGGATAGAAATGTAAATCTTTACTGATAAAAAGTGTCTCAAGTAGTTCATTAAATCTCAACCGATAGAGATTTCCTTCTTCCGCATCAAATCTTCATTAAACCTCTATGCACTTAACACCCTTCATAAAGAATTTATTAATATCTTTAAGCTCGAGTTAACCTACAAAACATAAAAACCAACATTACAAGAAAATTGATATAGTAGAACTTTAGGGATTATTTCACAACATTGAACTAGCTTGGGAGGCTGGGATCAAATTGATAATGATAGAAAAAGAGGGGGTAGGGGTGTGTGCAGGTCGGTTGGGGGTGGGTGGGGGGTAAATCCACTAAACCACCCCATCTTTGCCGGGTGGCTAATCCTAGCCCGCCACCCAACCCTCAAATTTTAACAACCCCGGAGGGGGGGGTAGGGGTGTGTGCAGGTCGGTTGGGGGACGGGGGGGGGTAAATCCGCTAACCAACCCACCCTTGACAGGTGGTGAGTTGGGTGGGTCAAGCCACACTATTTTTTATTATAAACAACTAGGGCCTGTTTGGCATTCCACCAGTTCGGGCCAGAACTAACTTCTGTAAAAAGTTTTCACCAAAACTGATTTTAGTAAGAATTGATTTCAGTTATGGGTTGTTTGTCAAAACCTAAACTAAACTGGGTTCTTTTGTCTTTCCATTTTCCCTACAAGAAATCCCAAATTTCCAACAAATAAAAACAATAATCATATGCGTGTGTGACTTAGGGTTTCAGGATGAGAGATTGGCTGGTGCGCGACTGAAGGAGAGAGAGTGGAGAGAGATCAAGCTGCTGCAAGTGTGCGACTTAGGGTCTCAAGGTGAGAGATTAGTTGGTGCGCAACTTTGAGAGAGAGAGAGAGAGAGGCAGCAGAGAGAGAGAGCAAAGCGAATGGGTTTCTACCCAAAACGAGAGCTGCTACCTTAATCTGAGAGATTGGCTGGCGCGACTGTGGGAGAAAGAGAGAATGGACGGGTTTCGACTGCGAGAAAGAGAGAGTCAATGGGTTTCATCTTCCATGTCTTTTTTTCCTGGTAATCTTCTATGTGCCTTTGTTTCTAGATGAGGGATTGAGTTCAGATCTGTGCACTGGACGTGGATGTGTAGAGAATAGAGGTAGAGATATGCTTCTACAGTGATGAGAACCTTTTTCTTATATGGTTTTTATGCAAACCAAGGGAGAGTTGGAACAACTTTATCTAGTTTTTGGACCAATTTTAGAACAAGAAAAAACTAGATACGGTACTTACCAAACATGGTTCAAAAAATTTGGACCAACCTTATACCCAGTAGACCCGGTTTTTGAGATTCCCAAACACCCCCCTAAAGTCCCTAAAACCATTTTAACAAGCAAAGACACTTCAAATTCTTATCTAAGAATACAATATTGTGTTATTTAACGATTAAACTATAATCCAAATAATTCTTCCAACACTAATAAACTAAAGTGCCAAAACAAATTACCCAATAA
The DNA here is from genome assembly GCA_017140935.1 of Hamamelis virginiana. Taxonomy (NCBI): domain Eukaryota; kingdom Viridiplantae; phylum Streptophyta; class Magnoliopsida; order Saxifragales; family Hamamelidaceae; genus Hamamelis; species Hamamelis virginiana. Next base: position 8,426 of record JAESVK010038863.1, read on the forward strand.
CAATATATGCTATTAACTAGATATATAATAAGAAAAGTTCTTTGTCATTCAAAAATCTTACAAACTAGAATATGGTTTCACATTCAGAATTGCAAGCATATCCAACAAAATAAGTGCATATTCAAATTATCACAATAAAGATCTCTAAATAAATAAATAAATAAAAAATACTCAACTTGCAAGCATATCCAATTAAGAGAAAAGATAAGGTAGTAATGAAATTTATTTATATAAATATATAAATTTATTTATAGTTGGCGGGGCGGGTGCAGTCGGGTCTAGGATGGGTTATCACATCTGTATCCACCAACCAAACCAACCTGCCCAAAAATTCATCAAATCCAACCAATCCGACCGCCCAACTGTCATAACTACGGGTGGGGTGGGAAGGTTGGGCAGGTTTTTGCACACTCCTACGAGGGGGTGGAGGATAATATTCCAAATAAAGGATTGATGGAAGCTTATAGAGAAGGACTGAATTTAATGCTCTAAGATGTTGAGAGAAAGGTGAATATATATATATATATAAATATAAAATCCAATACCGAAAAGAATGTGTGACCAAGGAGGACTACTAAGTACATAACACCTCCCACAAGACTCCAACCACCATTATTTTAATTTATCAATAAAAATTAGAGTAATGCTATACATCCAAAAAAATCCCAAAAAACCATCCCAAATCAATCCTAACCTTTATTTAGTATTAATTAAAAACTTTGTTAAAAAAAAGAAAGGTTAGATCAACTGCCACGTCATTTGGGATATACTTTTGGGACAACATTTTATGGAGATATAGCATTTTCCTAAAAATTATTATTAAACTAATAATAAAGTATTATTACATATTTTGTAGCTGTTGTACCTATTCCAAAATTAATAAAAGAAAAAAAATCTACCAAAATTAATTTAATAAAAAAAAACTCGTCGGTTTCCTAGGGAACGAAAAAGTTGTCCCCCATGTAATTCTACAAAGTTATGAAATGATCTATCAAATCATATGGGAGAAGTAAAAATGCCCGTCGGCTCCCTGGAAAACAAAAATGTTATTCCCATGTGATTCTACAAAGTTATGAAATGATCATTCAAATCACATGGGAGAAGTAAAAAGGTTGTCGATTCCTGGGGAAACGAAATAGTTATTCCCATGTGATTCTGTAAAGTTATGAAATAATTTGTCAAATCACATGGGAGAAAAAGAAATGCTATCAATTCCTTGGGAAACGAAAACCTAAATGTTCATATATATATGTATATATATAAAAGAAAAAAAAAAGATTTCTTCTTCCGTTACAATTACATACTATGGACACCCCATTTTCACTAATTGTTTTATCATATGTTTATGCAAATGATTAACTTAAAGATTTGATCATTTGGTGGGGAATTGGGCTTGTTAAAACCAAACTACCTAAATTGCCCTTTTTGAGGAAGAGGGATAATTCATCATTTCATGTGTACATTTGGATTGGAATCAATACATTTGACTTTAGAGATGTTTTAGAACATCCCTATAAATTTTCATGTCATTCTGATAAGAGCTCGATAGGTAATTAGGGTTTTTGCCACTTGAGGGGCATTTTCGTCTTTTTTCTCGTATAATTTCCGAATGACTTCCGAATTCGAAACAGATTGTTTCATGGAGTTTATATGGATGTGGGGAGTGTATTTGGAGTGTCAGTTGAACTTTTGAATGTTTAGGATGGATTCGCCCAAAATCAATCCTACGGGCTTGAATTGAAGGAGAAGGAGAAGGACTCAAGGCTTGAAACTTGAAGGAGATTAGCCAAGGAAAAGAGAGAGAGAGAGAGAGGTAAGTGCTCTATCATTGTTTGTTCTATCTATTCTCATGTAACTCTTCTCTCTTCTATCTTCATATGTTTGCCATGTATGATTGAATAGCTTTTTTTTTTACTTGTTTATGCATGATAGGATCATATTAGCTTGAGTTTGATTGTCCAAGATATTTGTTTAATAGTTTTGCATGATATAATATGATTTAGTTCTTTTTTTTTTTTTATATATAGGACAGTAACGTATTTCTGTGTTTAGGAATATGTAGGTTTGATTTAGTGGTTATTTATTATGATTTTATGTGATTAAGCATGTTTATGATGAGTCTTATTGAGATTTTATGTGATTAAACATGCTTAGGATGAGATTTGGTATGATTTTATGTGATTAAGCAAGTTTAAGATGAGTCCTTTGTTATTATTCTATATATGTGAGCATGTTTAGGGTAAGTGTTAATATGTTTACATAATTGTTGAAATCTTATGGTGTTCATTTGATAACTATGTGATATTAATGATTATGTAAGAATGTTAATGCATTAGTTTGGCATGCGATGAGTCTTAAGTCATTATTTTTCATGTTTTTTTATGATTATTTAAGCACTTGATGTGGATTTGATGATTTGAATATATGAATTGTGTACGAGGGAGCGTGCAAAGGTAAGATCCTCCCCTTGTGTTTAAAATAATTGTTTAAAGCATGTTTTTGTTTAGTTTTTGATATGTTTTTGCATAGTAATTTAATCGAGTATGTTAGATTGTATGCTAGGATATTTATTTGTTGTTTTTCATGGATTAATAATGATTTTTGGACAATTTTAAGCATGTATTCAAATCTGTCCAGATTTGAATATATGCTTTAAAGTGGCTTAATCATCATTCTTAAGCCTATTTTTACATAGTTTATTTGTATTGTCTCGTAGTATATTCATGTAGGATGCATGCTAGTTCATTTCCATGATTTTTCATTATTTTTTTAGGGTTTTTAGAATGGTTTAAAGTTTATATTCAAATCTGTCCGGATTTGTTTATGCCTTTAAATTATTCTAAAAATTCATTTTAGGGCCAAATCCAATGTAAAAATACGCCTAAGTTCACATAGTGGAATTAATATGCATTTAGGAGCATTTTCATGCATGGTTAGAATTAATTTCATGTATATTTGTTTAATTTGTTTAAATTCCAGCATGCATTGCATTAGTGTTTTAGGATTCTAGATTAACTTTAGGGTTAGTTAGAGACCCTAGGATTAGGAATGTCACTTGACCTTCCCTAGGACTGTCCTTTGTTGTAAAAATTATTATCTGAATTAAGTATTGTAATTGATTTAAGAGTTTATCTTTGAGAAATTTTCTAAAAAGGGTTTTAATGTAATTTTTATGAAATAAATATGATTTCTATGAAAGATTTGATTATTAAATGATTTTTTAAAAGAATTTGAAGTGTTCTAAGATTTTTTTTTTTTATTTATCTTGGGATAAGATTCCTCCCAATATGATTTGTTTTCTTGAAATATCTTTGAAAAAGATTTTCAATTGGAATTGAAATCTAAAGATAAGAATTATTTAGAATATTTGGATTTTGGGAAAGTCTTTTAATTTGAAATGATTTCAAATAAGTAATTTCAAACGGATAAAAACTCTCGAAATTAGAGTCTTGAATTAAGTTGAAATACTTTTGATGATGTGGTTGATTACAATAGGAGAGTCCTAGGGTAGTCGAACTACGTGGACTTTGATGCTTGCTAGGTAATACTAGTAAGATACGTAGGCGTTGATAGGGCTCAAGTCCGCCCTAGGATGCCCATAGGGTGTCCTAGGTTTTTAGGGTTTGTTTGTATATTATTTTTCTTATTATTATTAGTATAGATTATTGCATTTATATCACTATTTTGTTGGTAGATTAGATTATTTAGGATTATCTGTATTAAGATTTTAAATAGCCTAAATAAATTAGAAACCCTTTAATTAGGGCGAGGTGGGTGCCTATAAGCGAAAGCTTAGAACCTTCCCACGTCGTAACCTATCCCCCGGATTCATCTCTGGTTCGAAGACTGTTTTTTCATTGAAATGGAGTTTGTTTTGTTTTATTTAAAATAAAATATTTTTTATGGTTTCCTTATTCCTTAAAAATAATGTGACGACTCCTTTGTTTTCAAAAATCTCTAATCATCGCCTGGTGATGATGTGGACACCAAAGCCCCAGACAAAAATGCTGGTTCACACATATCTTCACTTTCAATTGTAGAAAAAATGAGTAAATTGTTCGAACATATTTCCAATAGGAAATTTCCATCATCATTATCCTCGGATGAGGATGAAACAAACATGATGATACACATGGTGATGGAGTATAAAAGAATGGAAATAGAAAGAGGAAACCATCAAAATATAGTTGTCATAGAGAGCAGCCGTACGTAATACAGATATCGGGACAGAATCGGCGGCAATAATCGACTAATGAACGATTACTTTGTTGACAATCCCGTCTACAATGATAGGTTATTTCAGAGACGTTTTCGGATGCATCGTCCCCTATTTATTCGCATTTTACATACGCTCCAACAACACGATATATACTTTGTACAAATAAATAACACTCCCGGACAAATAGGTTTATCAGGAGAACAGAAGATGACGGTCGCATTTCGTATGCTTGCATATGGTGTTGCCACCGACTCAGTGGACGGGTACGTCAGAATTGGAGAGAGTACAACAATCGAATGTTTGAAGAGATTCTGTGAAGGGATAGTTCGTATCTATGGAAAAGAATATCTCAAATTGCCAGATGCGACGGATATTTTCAGGCTATTACACAAAGGTGAGCAATGTGATTTTCCTGGAATGTTAGGGAGTTTGGACTGCATGCACTGGGAGTGGAAAAATTGTCCTACTGCATATCACAAACAATACACTGGACATATGCACCGACCCACAATCGTTCTTGAAGCTGTCACCTTGTATGACTGGTGGATATGGCATGCATATTTTGGCATGCCTGCGTCTAACAAAGACATTAACGTTCTTGATACGTCTAATCTATTCCTCAATTTGTAAGAAGGGCATGGCCCTCCAGCGGATTATTCCATCATGGGTCACTAATATAATATGGGATTTTATCTTGCATGTGGTATATATCCTCCTTGGGCAACAATCGTTCAAACGATTTCACTACTTCAAAGGGATATAACTGAATTTTTTGTCCGGAAACAAGGAAGTTATCGGAACGATGTGGAACGAGCATTTGGGATACTCCAAGCACGTTTTGCTATTATACGAGGGCCGATGCGTTTTTGGCATCGTGAAGATTTAAGCTTTGACATGAAGGCATGCATTATTTTGCATAACATGATAATTGAATACGAGTCAATGGTGGATTTTAACAATGGTGGATTTGTAGCAAAAAATGCAAATGAAGAATATGAGTCAATAGATTCGAACAATTCGGTTGAAGTCTCACAAGGTCAAAATTTGCACTTTGATGAGTACATTGCTCATCACCGTGCCATTCGGTGTGCTCAAACCCACTATGCACTTCGTAACGACATTATATGCTCAAACAATTCGGTTTAGTGTTTTTGCTTTGGTTGTCTTTTGTGTTTATCTCATACATTCAAAAACCCAAAAATATTTTTGAATTTCACATTGTCTTAAGTTCTTTCATACAATGCCTGTATATGATTCTGTAGACATCCATTTTTGACCATAAGTATGGTCATGAATGGTTGCCTTTGATTTGAAGTGAGATAGAGTGTCAAAACCCTAAGTTCCCAGTTTTACACTTTGTGGGTAATTAGGTAGAGGCCATTATCACATGTAGGTTTTTAAGTCAGATTGAGTCGGTTCTTTTTGCATTAGGTTTTTAGAGAGTCTAGGAACATCCCTGCAAATTTTCATGACATTCCGAGCAAGGCTTGATAAAAAATAAGGCCTTTTGTGACTGAAGGGCAGTTTGGTCATTGGAATCACAAAAGCCCTGAAAGACTGTCGATCTTGTCTCGAATGGTCTCGAGGCTTTGGCATAGATATTCAAAGTGTGTTTGGTAGCTAAGTTGATCAATGACAAGATCTGTGGAGCCTTCTGGCTCATGATTGGCTCTTGAAGCTCGAAAGGCCCTTTCAAAGCCCAGATTAGGATTTCAACTGGAAGCGACCAGGATTCGATATTTTTATCAAACCAAAGCCTTCAAAGGCTTCAAAACACTTTCCTAAAACATTTTAAAACTTTTTTCAAGAAGAAGAAATGATTTCGAAAGCAATCGGTTAGCAAATTTCAAAACCCTAATTTGGGCCCGACAGGCCCTAAATAGCTAATCGGTCGACTTTTCCCTAAACGTTTGACCTCGGTCAATGCATTTTCACTTCAACCACTTCTTAAAACATGGAGAATCGAATCATGATCGTTTTGACACTTGAATCGTCAAATTTGGACTTAAAACGGGTCCGAAAAGCCGAAAAAAGCCGAAACCGGGACGAAATGGGTTGAGATAGGCCCACACAGGCTAAAAATAGCATGGAGGACCGATGGCCGTCCACCTAGGGATGGCTGGCCGTCCACCTAGGGACGGCCAACCGTCCATGGGTGGATGGTTGTCGATCCCCTCAGGCAATAAATGCTAGTTTTGAGTATTTTTTCTGCTCGGGACTCTTCCAAGCCCTGCCATGTGTCCAGTTCGGCCATGGAGACTTTTGGATGAGTATGAACACCTTGGAAGACTGATTTTGAGCCCTTGAATCATTCCTAAGGGATTCAAACTCAACCATTGATCAAACCCAGGCTCCCTATAAATAGAGGGCCCTGAAATCAGTTTCAGCACACAGAAATAAGCTTTAGAGAGCTAGCTTGGAGAGTAGAGGCTTGAGCAATTGCACAAGCTTCCCCCATAGCACTCTAGCTTAAGTTTTAAAGTCTTTGACGTCCTTAGAGTCCTTGGAGCTTGAAGAGAAGGCTTGGAGCTTGAGGAGAAGACTTGACGCTTGAAGGCTTGAAGGCAGAGGTTAGTAGTTTTCTTTTTTGTTCTTTTTCTTTTTTTTTTCTTTAATCATGTTAGGTTAGGTTTTTATTTTCTTAGTATGCATAGGGTTTAGTTTATTGTTAGTATGCATAGGATATAGTTTATTATTAACATGCATAGTTTAGGTTCTATATTAGTTTGCATAATAGGCTAGCTTATTTTTATATGCATATTCCTCTTCTTCCATTCTTATGTTATCATACCATATTAGGATTGAGTGTCTCGGATTAAATGTTCATATTTAGAATCCCTTTTTTTATGCATAATAGGATTTTTAGTGTATAGAAATGCATGTTTAAGTCTTTTATATTAAGTTGTTAGCCTATTCAAGTGAAGTATTAGTATTGTTCTTATTATGGTTTATTTTTTTTTATCACTTGGGATGTTTGATTGATATATAAAATGTGTTCGAGGGAACATGCAAAGGTAAGTCCCTTCCCTTATGATTAAATGTCAAGTTTTGATGGTAGTTTAGTATGCATATTAGGTTGCATTTAGTACATATTTTCATCACTTTTTATTCATTATTTTAGGGTTTTAAGTACACTTTTTGGTTACATTTAAATCTGTCCATGGATTTAAAGTGACCTAAAAGTGTATTAAAACTCACTTTTTAGGCCAAAATCAACATAGAAACATGCTTAAGTTCACATAGCTAACTTAGATTGCATTTAGGCCATTTTCATGCATTGTTTATAATCTTTTATGCATTTTTATTTATTTTTCCAGAAATTCCAGCATGCATATCATAGTGTTTTAGGTATTTAGACTAACCTAGGATTTGCTAGAAACCCTAGGATTAGGGGGGTCACTTGATCCCACTTAGGACTCTTCTTTGTTGTAAGAATTACAATAAGAATAGAGTTCTATTTTACCTAGGATTCTACTTCGAGAATAATTCTAAAAAGTGATTTTGAAAGATTTCAAAAATGGAATGAAATTCCATCTCTCATAACAAGTGTTTTGATCAAACTCAAACTCTCGAAGCTAGAGTCCAAGATAAGATAGAATATCTACGATTATGTGGTTTGTTACAATAGGAGAGTCCTATGTAATCGAACTACGTGGACTTTGATCTTTGTCAAGCAATTGATAAGGTACGTAGGCAGTCAATAGGGCGCAAGTCCAATCTTAGGTTGACTTCTAGTCTCCTAAGACCTTTAGGATTGTGTATACTTTTATACTATATATTATTATTAGTATATATTGTTATTCATATTTTGTGAATGATTAGATATGCTAGGATTGTTTTGAAAAGATTTTGATAAAGCCCAAATCTAATTAAGAGACCTTTAATTAGGGCGAAGTGGGTGCCTACAAGGAGTTCCTTGGAACCTTCCCACTTCGTAACCTAGCCCCTGAATCCAACTTTGATTCGAAAGACCATGCTTTTCCAAAATATGGGGTCAATGTTTTATTGAAAATAAAACTTTTTTTGTGGCTTCCTTGTTCCCTAAAAATCAGGTGGTGACTCCTAGTTTTTTCAAACTCTCATCCCTTTTTCAAAAATCTAATCTTGAGTGGATAATAGAGAAGGATAAACATGGATAATAGAGAGAAGGATAAATCGATACGGATAAACATCATCCACAATCCACTCAAGATAACACCCCCCAAAGTGAACGAGAGGGCCTCCCAATTCAGGTTGGTTGGTTCACAGACTGGCGACTCCGCTGGGGATGTCGAGGGCTAAACTCCAATTAATTATTTTTGGGCTTTTCAAATTCATTTTGATTTTTCAGCATGCAATATGTGCAATGATCGTGATATTTCTATATTTATCTAAAATTTAAATTTTACGTTTATGTTTAATTTAATAATTTTAAAGTAGAAAATGTATAATTTAAAAATAGGAAAGGTGATGTAGAAGACCTTTTTTGTAGGGAGGGGATGAATATGATAAGTTCAATTGAAATGGAGTAATTGTTGGATATGGAAACAATTCCTTAAATATCGGGATAGGATTTTTTAACTCAAACATGAATAGGGAACCAATTGAAAACGTGTGTGGGTGTGTCTAGGTGAGAGAGAGAGAGAGAGAAGATGATTCAAAATTCAAAAAGAAAATCTTATCTTTATTAAATACTAGGCACCGCGCACACGGGATGCGTGTGCAACGTGATGCATTATAGCAAAAAAAATTTAATTTTTTTATAAGGTTTGTAATTGATCACACAAACATAAATTATGAAAATTCTACAAATTAATTTTTTATTAAAATTTTATTACAATAATAAAATGAATGGTTTCTTGACATAAATGCATTTTCACTATTCATTCTTATTATTGAGTACAATTTGGAATTGTTTTCCAGCAACTTTTGCCATATATATTAAAATTTTAAAATTTTCAAAAATCTAATCTTGATTTCAATTTCTGCATTGTGTGCGCATTGACTCTGCATGATTAGGACGTTGTATGCTATAGCCAACGATGAGCCTAGCCCTGGGCCCGGTTTCTTTGACTCTCGGGTTCCATGTATGCGAAAGCAATCACCCTTCTTGCCAAGTACCCTCGGGTATATCAAACGGACCAATCACGTACTGTTGGACCCACGCGGCATTCCTGATGTCACATGAGGTTAGGTATATCGATTGGACCGAGCGAGTAAGGGACACTCAGCCTACCCTTTGCATTAGTCCATATAGACTGTCTCTGTATGACACATACCCTATGTCACTTTTGAGCACATTTTTGTAATGTTATGCTGCCGGATTTACCCCCCGGTTTTGTCTGAGCCATGATTGTGAAATGTGTAGAACCATTAGGACCTGGGTTTGTAGGTCTAGACCTTATGAAATGCCCTAAACTCTTAAGGGAAGTGTCTCTAAAGGGTTAAGTTACTTGATGAGGGCTTAGTACCCTACATATCCTTGGACTTAGGCCCGTGGTAGTGTTATGCTGCCCGAATAGTGGTATTGATTTATGAGTCTTAGGAGAAGACGTGAGACGTGAGACGTGAGATATGAGACTGGGCTTTAGGCCCATGTCATTTGGATATAAAAGCTAGATCCGCCGTGAGTTTAGGATGTGGGATTTAGGCCTATGTCAGTTGGATAGAAGATATAAGCCTGTGGTAAGATTGAGATGTAAGCTGTGAGCTGTGAGAATGAGATTCGTACTCAGGCCTTATGCCCATTATTCATAAGATAGAATGTGAAGGTTGATTTGTAGGCTTTAGGCCTATATTCTTGTAAGCATGTGAGATTATCCATATTCATCCCTTTTTCACACTGAAAGCTCTTAGTTGATTCAAATTTTTTCTCCTTCCCAGCATTCTGGCTTGGCGTCGTGATTCTAGCGGTCGATTGTTTAAGGGTCTACCTGTCTATTCAAATATGTCTAGTAACGAGGATCATACCTCTTTTGCCATTGGAACTAATGGAAAGACGACTGATGAGAAGATCGAGGCACTCTTAAAAGTGGTCCAAGAGTTAGTTCACCAGAAAGAAGAGGAGGATAAGGTGCGAGCCCGTACTAATCCCTTATTTGAGACGTTGATGAAGAGGAATGTTTTCTTAGGCCGAAGATAGTTGTTGAGCCCACTAGGCTAGGTGCAGAATTTGTTCAGCCTATTGATCTGGATAAAGAGTCCAAGCCCAAGACCCCTGCTTTCTTTTCCACTGAGCCTATAATGTTGAGTAGCAAGGTCGAAGCCTTGGAAAAAGCCTTGAAAGGTATTAGGAAGTCTGATGATCTGGTGGACATGTCGTCATTATCTCTGTTCCCTAAGGCCCGTATGCCCACTCATTTCAGAATGCCCGAGTTAGAGAAGTTTGATAGAATGGGTTGTCCTAAAACCCATCTGAAAATGTACGTGAGAGCCATGCCCCCGCGAGGGGCTGATGATGATTTGCTAGCCCAAATGTTCCACGAGACACTGGCTGGATCTACTTTGAAATGGTTTTTGTCACTAGATTAGTCTAGAATGAAGACATGAGAGGATGTATGCACTGAGTTCAGCAATTATTACAGGTATAACACAGAAGTTGATGTCACTAGAAGGGACTTGGAGACTACTAAACAGGAATCGAAGGAAACTTTCTCTACTTTCCTCACCCACTGGAGAGCCAAGGCTTCTAAAATGGCTAACCGCCCTGAGGAAGAAGAACAAATCCGCATGATAATGAAGAACTTGCTCCCAGTGTATCACAAGCACATGTTTTTCCAATATCTCCAAAATTTCCGAGCTCTAGTCGCTGCTGGTACCCAAGTGGAGGACGCTCTAGCTGATGGAGCTCTCCGAACCGATGAACCTTACAAAAACCGCCGACCTGTCATCAATGGGAAGGCTACCGAAGTCAATGCCATATCTCAGCCTGTTCCATTTACCCAACCATTTTCCTTAGGAAATAAACCATCCAGAAAATTCACCGAGCTCTATATGCCATTGGAAAAAGTCTTTGAGAAATTAAAAGCTTGAGGCTTGCTCCAACCTCTGGAACCCAGACCTACACCCAACCCATTACCCAAGAACTACAATGAGAATGAATACTGTCATTTCCATCAATCCAAAGGCCATGTTACCAACCGTTGCTTCCGTCTCCGCCATGAAGTCCAATACCTCATAGACAATAAAACCATTTCCCCACCTTCTCAACCCAATGTCACCCAAAATCCACTTCCTACCCATGTAGTCCCACCACCAGCAAATATCAATGTTATCCATGCCTACCCTTATGTCCACTGTGAGCCTATCCGCCCTCACCATTCATTCCCTATTTACATAACTGAAATGTTTCATCACTGTCAAGCCCGTGGGCTCATTACCACGTACAAGCCAAGATCCAAAAAGCTTTATTGCCAATACCATGCCACCCATAGCCATGACACAGAGTCATGTGATACATTGCGGAATATAGTACAAGGGTTCATTGATCAAGGTCTGATTGAAATCCCTCAACCTTTCACAAGCCCAAGGGGGCTTTATCGTTCATGGAGATGGTTTGAAAAGGATACATTCCCGGATTTTAGTTCGAATGGGCTTCCCAAGCCTCGCAAAGTGGATCAGTCGTCAAAAAATGGTACTAGTCAGTGGGCTCTCAAAGAAAGGTTTGAAGCTAAAGATCATTGTGTGGATTTATTGACAGAAAGAAACGGGAGGTTTAGTTTCTATATTCTCTGCTCTGAAAAGTCTTGTGAAGCTAAAATGACAAAAATTGAACCCATTAGACCTAAGGCTGGAGCCAAGAAAGCCTTTTCCAAGACTGGAACTAGTCAGTGGGAATTGCGAAAGAGATATGAGGCCGGAGATCCTGAAGTAGGCCTATTAGGAGAACCTAGTGGAAAGTTCGACATCTATGTCCTTTACCCCAAAATGAAGAAACCCACATTCGAAGAACCCATTGCTCCTTCTGGTTGGGGTGATGACCCTGACTCACTTAAAGAAGACATTCCTGTGGCTCAGGTTGAACCCGAAGATCCAAACCTCATCTGTTTTGAGAAAGCTAGCCAGAGTATCCTCAAGAAGTCTTTCACAACCAAGGTCATCCATATGAATGGAGACACCCATCACCAAACCGTCTATCCAAGGCAACCATGGGTCACCCAGTGTTTCGGATCAAGTTCGACTTCTGCCGAGTCTACCATAGATGATGGGTCAGAAAATGAGATTGATATCATAGAATGGAAAGATTTGATGAACACACCCGAGGAGATAGCAGATATTTGGGCCAGTGATGAAGAAGATGTTAACCATGTCACTAGAGGAGGTCGTCATTTCAAGCCCGCCAATTTGGAATTGGACAATCCTTTGGGAGAGTTAGAAAGATCTCAACGCACTGAAGTTCAAAAGGAAGAGGAAGAGATACTTAAACAGCTCAAGCGAACTCAAGCCAACATCACCATCTGGGGACTTTTAATGGCTTCTCAAAAGTACAGGCAGACAGTACTCAGGCTACTCAACCAGGTTCAGATTCCCATCGATACTTCACCTGAGGGTTTAGTCAGTCTGGTTAGTCCAGTTCAGCATGGGCAGTCAATATCCTTTACAGAGTCAGACCTTCCGAAGAAAGGACCTCATCATTTGCAAGCTTTGTATGTCACGGTGGATACTATGGGCAAGATAATTCCTACAGTGTTGATAGATAATGGGTTAGCCTTGAACGTATGTCCTCTCAGCACCGCCACTTCCTTGGGCATCGAACCGTCAGAATTCAAACCGTCAGGGCAAACGGTGAGAGCATACGATAACACTCGAAGAGAAGTAGTTGGCATGGTCACTTTATCTCTAGCTATTGGGCTTGTAGAATTCCAAGTCGATTTCCAAGTACTAGACGTGCCTGCTTGTTTCAATCTTCTACTTGGTAGGTCTTGGATCCATCCAATTGGGGCTGTGCCTTCTTCCCTCCATCAAAAGGTTAAGTTCCCCTACAAAGGCTCAGTGGTAACATTGAAGGGAGATTCTGAGATCACTCCTACCCGTGTACCTATCTGTGAGATCAAGCCAGAGATCGAAGAAGTACCATTGACAGGCTCTGAATACATACAATGTGAAGAGGTTGAGCCAGGATGTAAAGAGAAAATGGTATTAGACTGCAGTCCGTATGGGAATATGCAAGTGGGTCAAATCATGAAAAACATGGGTTTCTTTTCAGGAATGGGCTTAGGTCGTCGTCATCAAGGCACGCCTGATTCTATTGAGTATCCCTCAGCAATTTATCCATTCGGGTTGGGCTATCAAAGTACCAAAGTTGACAGAAAAGAGATGGCACAGAAAAGAAGAGAAAGACAGTTGGCTAAAGAAGAGGGACGAGTCCCTAACCTCACTCTGAAACCTTACCGGCCCACTTTGAATGGGGCTTTTGTCAAAGAAAGGGACGATTTCCCTTATTGTGGGTTCCCTGATCCTATTTACCTTGAAGATCAGAAGGCTAGAATTCCTGGGTTTGAAATCTTCTTCAACACTCCACTACCTCTCTCTCCAACTACCATCACAGCCGAAGAGCATACAGAGTTTGACTGGGTCGACTATATCGATGAAGTCGCCATAGGGGCTATGTTCAAAGAGATCGCCTGCATCGAAAAACATGTTCATGAACCCAATCCTATCCACCTCATTGAAAATACCATCAGTCCATTGACCAATTGGAGCCTTGAGTATGAGCCTCGAGTTGAAGACTCAGTCATGGAAGATTCACTTCCATCAGATGATAGCTTGTAGGATTTCTATACTTTCTTTCTATAGGATTTTAGAATAGGACTCTTGTTTTTCCATTTTCAATAAAATCATCCATCCTCTGTTAGGAGGCGAATGATAGCTTAGTTTGTGATTATTCTTCTTTCTTCATAATTAATAAAGTATTCATTTTTCTTCATTATTTGTATTTGCAGCTTATCCCTTCTGTCTTCTATGGGAGTATATGGCATGAACATAGATCCTAGAGAGGATGTTCCCCCTGAATTTGAACAACGAAGGGAAATGGAACATGCTCGACCTAATGTGGATGAATTAATATCAATTAATTTAGGATCCGATGAATCGCCTAAGATAATTAAAATTGGGGCAACTCTGTCACCAAAAATTGGTAGGATTGTTGAGAGAAAACATAGAAGTATTTGCATGGTCGTACAAAGATATGCCAGGGATTGACACCAACATAGTACAACACTTTATCCCTACTAATCCGGGGGTTAAGCCGGTGAAACAGAAGTTGAGGAGAATGAAGCCAGAGTGGGCACTAAAGATCAAAGATGAAGTAGTGAAATAGATGAACGCTGGATTTCTCCAGGTAGTAGATTACCCCGAGTGGTTAGCTAACATTGTGCCGGTACGTAAGAAGGATGGGAAGGTTAGAATGTGCGTAGACTTCTAGGATTTAAACAAGGCGTGCCCTAAAGATAATTTTCCGTTGCCACACATAGATATCCTGGTAGATAGTACCGCCGGTCATGCTCTGTTATCCTTTATGGACGGGTTCTCAGGTTATGACCAGATAAAGATGGCCCCTATAGATGTGGAGAAAACCTATTTCATTACTCAATGGGTTCTGTTATCGAGTTATGCCTTTTGGCCTAAAGAACGCTGGTTCTACCTATCAGAGAATGGCAACCACCTTATTGCATGGTATGATTCATAAGGAAGTTAAGGTGTATGTGGATGATATGATCGTGAAGTCTAAGGATCGAGTAGACCATTTCGAAGCTCTAAGTAAGTTCCTTCGAAGAATTAAGCAATATAATCTAAGATTGAATCCTCAAAAGTGCGCCTTTGGAGTAACCGCGGGGAAACTGCTGGGATTTATGATCCCTCAGAATGAAAGAATACGATAAGGTAACGCAGCGGAATATAGGATTTAAAATTTTTCCCCATTGTATTCATCCAAGAATCTACTCAATCGATAAAACGAATCAAAACAATTAATTAAACGAGAATTAAAAGCTTACTTGATATGTTCCTTTGCAAAAACTCCCTTCACTTTGATGATCGTCCTCGCTCAAACCTCGAGCCCCAAAAGTATGGTGGCCTCCAATGATCGTCCACACGAACACAAGAGTTATTAATCTTCCTTGATTTTTCAACACTTGAAAAAACAAGCATGGAGAGGGAGAGAGGGAGGGGCGGCACCTAGAGAGAGAGTACTTGGATGAGTCAAGCTTATGGCTATTAGGGTTCTCTCTCTTTAAATAAGCCTCTCCTCTTCTTAGGGTGTTTGGTTACTAGTGCTAGCATGACCATTAACCCTGTTTTAGTTACTTACAATCTTGAATTAGATATCCTTTTGGCTCTTAATTAATTAACCATTAATTAATTAAAGCCAAATGCATATTAATAAGAATGCATCCCTCTCACAAGTTTAACAACCTCACTTATGTTCTTATGTGTGTGACCCATTGGGTTCATCCCAACCTAGTAGTGGCAGGGGACATCTTATTGTCGCCCAAAATAGAAACTTTCTATTTTTAGGTTCGATTGGAACAATTCCAATTTTGCCCTCAATGATAACTCTTATCATTAGGCCTTCACTAGTCATGAGTGACATCTAGCAATATGTCATGACGTACCCTCGGTGTGGGTGAATATACGAACGTGTAAATGAACCCTTCGTGCTATAAATAATCCCTCACCAAACAATGTCTTGATTAAGTTAGTTGGGTATGGATTCATGTCAAACCCTAACTTAATCACGTGTTACTAATTCACCATATTATAATCTCAATTAGGTATACCCTTGAAACACTTTTCTTGGTAACCTTCTGCTTTGGCCAAAGACTCCATTGAGATAGTAACTGTGAACTAACTAAGACATTCGCCCTTTCATATTAAGGGTGGTGATCCTCTATTGCACACTCACCTATCTTCATACATAACTCATTAGAGCCAATGAGCACCGATTACATCCTTATGATTAAGGGTGTACGAGATACTATCAAACTCTAGCAATTCATATATAAGATAACAAGTGGTGTCTCAAGTCTAAGGATTACAATTGTGACTATACACATGAGCAGCCTTTGACATACAAATAGAATTCCATAAGCTGTAGTCATATTGGTCACGTTCAGTGTACTTGTTCTCTAACAAGCACCCACAGGTTTACTATAGTGTCTCTACACAGATGGTTCGAGACTCACCATCCTCCCATGGAGCTAGTAAAACCTGAGCTAATCTTAACGGTTTATGATCGTCCAAATATATAAACCTATGATTAGGAACTAGTTTAGGATAGATGTACTTGAAAGTTATAAGTCTCTTCATCTCAACACTTGAGATATAACTCTCTATCATACTATCCAAGGACTTTATCATGAACAGTAATTAAACACAAGTTTACATGATAAAATAGCCATATCATAAATGAATAAAATTCCATACAATATAATATAATGAAATACAAAACCCTAGACACAACTTAACAATTGGTTTTAGGGCATATATCTAACACAGAAAGGAATAGAGGTTGACTCGGGGAAGATTAAAGCCATCACGGAGATGCAGCCGCCAAAGACAGAAAAGGAGATTCGAGGATTCTTAGGCAAAGTTCAGTTCATCAGTCAATTTATAGCACAGCTGACCATGATTTGTGAGCCTATCTTTAAGCTTCTTAAGAAGGATGTGCCCACGAAGTGGAATGACGCGTGCCAAGAGGCCTTTGAAACCATCAAGAGGTACTTGAGCAATCCACCAATATTAGTTCCCCCGCAGCAAGGTGAGCCTTTGCTACTTTATCTAGCACTCACTGAAACTGCGATGGGAGCTATGTTAGCTCAGTATCTCCCATAATCTCGAAAGGAGAATGCGGTGTACTATTTGAGCAAGAAGATGACTGACTATGAGGTTAAATACGACACATTAGAAAAGACATGTGTGGCACTGGGTTACCCAAAAGCTCCGCCATTACATGCCCACGAAGTGGAATGACGCGTGCCAAGAGGCCTTTGAAACCATCAAGAGGTACTTGAGCAATCCACCAATATTAGTTCTCCCGCAGCAAGGTGAGCCTTTGCTACTTTATCTAGCACTCATTGAAAATGCGATGGGAGCTATGTTAGCTCAGTATCTCCCATAATCTCGAAAGGAGAATGCTGTGTACTATTTGAGCAAGAAGATGATTGACTATGAGGTTAAATACGACACATTAGAAAAGACATGTGTGGCACTGGGTTACCCAAAAGCTCCGCCATTACATGCTGTCTTTTTAAGTGCAACTCATTAGTCGCATGGACCCCCTGAAGTACTTATTGGAGAAGCCGGTGTTATCCTATAGGACAGCCCATTGGTTATTGCTATTATCAGAGTTCGACATTCAATATGTGGTGCAGAAATCAGTGAAAGGGAGAGCAGTGGCAGTGTTTCTAGCAGAACATTTGTCGTCAGTAGAAATCCTACAAGCTATCATTCGCCTCCTAACATAAGAGGGATGATTTTATTGAAAAGAAGGAAAAACGAAAGTCCTATTCTACAAGCATAGAAATCCTACAAGCTATCATCTGATGGTAGTGAATTTTCCGCAACTGAGTCTTCAACTCGAGGCTCATACTCAAGGCTCCAGTTGGTCAATGGACTAGCGGTATCTTCAATGAGGTGGATAGGATTGGGTTTGTGAACATGCTCTTCGATGCAGGCGATCTCTTTGAACATAGCCCCTATGGCGACTTCATCGATGTGGTCGACCCAATCAAACTCTGTATGCTCTTCGGCTGTGATGATAGTTTGAGAGAGAGGGAGTGGAGTGTTGAAGAAGATTTCAAACCCAGGAACTCTAGCCTTCTGATTTTCAAGGTAAATGGACTCGGGGAACCTACAATAAGGGAAATCGTCCCCTTCTTTGACAAAAGCCCCATTCAAAGTGGGCCGGTAAGGTTTCAGAGTGAGGTTAGAGACTCGTCCCTCTTCTTTGGCCAATTGTCTTTCTCTTCTTTTCTGTGCCATCTCTCCTCTGTCAACCTTGGTACTTTAATAGCCTAACCCGAATGGATAAATTGCTGAGGGATACTCGATAGAGTCAGGCGTGCCTTGATGAGGATGACCTAAGCTCATTCCTGGAAAGAAGCCCATATTTTTCATGATCTGGCCTACTTTCATATTCCCATACGGACTACAATCTAGCACCATCTTCTCTTTACATCCAGATTCAACTTCTACACACTGTATGTATTCAAAGCCTGTCAATGGTACTTCTTCGATCTCTGGCTTGATCTTACAAATTGGTACACAGGTAGGAGTGATCTCAGAATCTCCCTTCAATGTCACCATCGAGCCTTTGTAGGGGAACTTAACCTTTTGATGGAGGAAAGAAGGCACAGCCCCAATCGGATGAATCGAAGGCCTACCAAGTAGAAGATTGAAACAGGCAGGCACGTCTAGTACTTGGAAATCGATTTGGAATTCTACAGGCCCAATAGCTAGAGATAAAGTTACCATCCCAACTACTACTCTTCGAGTGTTGTCATATGCTCTCACCGTTTGCCCTGACGGTTTGAATTCTGACGGTTCGATGCCCAAGGAAGTGGCGGTGCTGAGAGGACATACGTTCAAGGCTGACCCATTATCTATCAATACTGTAGGAATTCTCTTACCCATAGTATCCACTGTGACATACAAAGCTTGCAGATGATGAGGTCCTTTCTTCGAAAGGTCTGACTCTGTGAAGGATATTGACTGTCCATGCTGAACTGGACTGACTAGACTGACTAAATCCTCAGGTAAAGTATCGATGGGAATCTGAACCTGGTTGAGTAGCCTGAGTACTGTCTGCCTATGCTTCTGAGAAGCCATTAAAAGTCCCCAGATGGTGAGTAGCCTGAGTACTGTTGGCTTGAGTACGCTTGAGCTGTTTCAGTATCTCTTCCTCTTTTTCTTGAACTTCAGTGCGTTGAGATCTTTCTAATTCTCCCAAAGGATTGTTGGATTCCAAGTTGGCGGGCTTGAAATGTCGACCTCCTCTAGTGACATGGTTAACATCTTCCTTATCGCTGGCCCAAATATCTGCTATCTCCTCGGGTGTGTTCATCAAATCTTCCTATTCTATGATATCAATCTCATTCTCTGACCCATTATCTATGGTAGATTCGGCAGAAGTCGAACTTGATCTGAAATACTGGGTGACCCATGGTTGCCTTGGATAGACAGTTCGGTGATGGGTGTCCCCATTCATATGAATGACCTTGGTTGTGAAATACTTCTTGAGGATACTCTGGCTAACTTTCTCAAAACATGTGAGGTTTGGATCTTCGGGTTCAACCTGAGCCACAGGAATGCCTCGAGCTTTCAATTTCTCGAAGACTTTTTCAAATGGCATATAGAGCTCGGTGAATTTTCTGGATGGCTTATTTCCTAGGGAAAAGGGATGGGTAAAAGGAGTAGGCTAAGATATGGCATTGACTTCGGTAGCCTTCTCATTGATGACAGGTCGACGGTTCTTATAGGGTTCATCGGTTCGAAGAGCTCCATCAGCTAGAGCGTCCTCCACTTGGGTACCAGCAGCGACTAGAGCTCGAAAATTTGGGAGATATTTGAAAAACATGTGCTTGTGATACACTGGGAGCAAGTTCTTCACTATCATGCGGATTTGTTATTCTTCCTCGGGGCGGTTAGCCATTTTAGAAGTTTTGGCTCTCCAGCGGGTGAGGAAGGCAGAGAAAGTTTCTCTCGATTCCTGTTTTGTAGTCTCCAAGTCCCTCCTTGTGATATCAACTTCTGCGTTATACCGGTAATGGCTGCTGAACTCAGTGCATACATCTTCCCATGTCTTCATTCTAGACTCATCTAGTGACAGAAACCATTTCAGAGCGGATCCAGCCAGTGTCTCATGGAACATTTGGGCTAGCAAGTCATCATCAGCCCCTCGTGGGTGTATGGCTCTTACGTACATCTTCAAATGGGTCTTAGGACAACCCATTCCATCAAACTTCTCTAACTCGGGCATTCTGAAATGAGTGGGCATACGGGCCTTAGGGAACAGAGATAACAACGACATGTCTACCAGATCATCAGACTTCCTAATACCTTTCAAGGCTTTTTCCAGGGCTTCGACCTTGCTACTTAACATTATGGGCTCAGTGGAAAAGAAAGCAAGGGTCTTAGGCTTAGGCTCTTTATCCAGATCAACAGGCTGAACAAATTATGCACCAGGCCTAGTGGGCTCAACAACTATCTTCGGTCTAAGAAAATATTCATCTTCATCAACGTTCTCAAATAAGGGATTAGTACGGGCTCGCACCTTATCCTCCTCTTCTTTCTGATGAACTAACTCTTGGACCACTTTTAAGAGTGCCTCGATCTTCTCATCAGTCGTCTTTCTATTAGTTCCAATGGCAATAGGGGTATGATCCTCGTTACTAGACATATTTGAATCGACAGGTAGACCCTTAAACAACCGACCGCTAGAATCACGACGCCAAGCCAGAATGCTGGGAAGGAGAAAAGATTTGAATCAACTAAGAGCTTCCAGTGTGAAAAGGGATGAATAAGGACAATCTCACATGCTTACAAGAATATAGGCCTAAAGCCTACAAACCAACCTTCACATTCTATCTTATGAAAAATGGGCCTAA
This sequence comes from Hamamelis virginiana, assembly GCA_017140935.1. Classification (NCBI taxonomy): domain Eukaryota; kingdom Viridiplantae; phylum Streptophyta; class Magnoliopsida; order Saxifragales; family Hamamelidaceae; genus Hamamelis; species Hamamelis virginiana. The sequence goes on from JAESVK010038863.1 coordinate 29,228, forward strand.
GGCCTGAGTACGAATCTCATTCTCACAGCTCAAAGCTTACATCTCAATCTTATCACAGGCTTAAATCTTCTATCCAACTGACATGGGCCTAAATTCCACATCCTAAACTCACAGCGGATCTAACTCTTGTATCCAAAGGACATGGGCCTAAAACCCAGTCTCATATCTCACGTCTCACATCTCACATCTCACGTCTCACGTCTTCTTCTGAGACTCATAAATCAATACCACTATTCGGGCAGCATAACACTACCACGGGCCTAAGTCCAAGGATATGTAGGGTACTAAGCCCTCATTAAGTACCTTAACTCTTTAGAGACACTTCCCTTAAGAGTTTAGGGCATTTCATAAGGTCTAGACCTACAGTCCCAGGTCCTAATGGTTCTACACATTTCACAATCATGGCTCAGAGAAAATCAGAGGGTCAGCATAACATTACAATAGTGTGTTATAGGTGATGTAGGGTATGTGTCTTACAGAGACAGTCTATATGGACTAATGCAAAGGGTAGGCTGAGTGTCCTTTACTCGCTTGGTCCAACCGATATACCTAACCACATGTGACATCAGGAATGCCGCGTGGGTCCAACAGTACGTGATTGGTCCATTTGATATACCGAAGGTACTTGGCAAGAAGGGTGATGGCTTTCGCATATATGGAACCCAAGAATCAAAGAGACTGGGCCCAGGGCTAGGCTCATCATTGGCTATAGCATACAATGTCCTAATCATGCAGAGTCAATGCGTACACAATGCAGGAATTAAAGTCACACAGTCATACAAATGCAAGTGATTGATTTTATTAATTAAGAAATTGAAAAGCCCAAAAATAATTAATTGGAGTTTAGCCCTCGACATCCCCAGTGGAGTCGCCAGTCTGTGAACCAGCCAACCTGGATCGGGAGACCCTCTCGTTCACTCTTTGGGGGGAAGTTTTATTTTTAGTGGATTGTGGATTGATGTTTATCCGTCTTGATTTATCCTTCTCTATTATCCACATTTATCCTTCTCTATTATCCACTCAAGATTGGGTTTTTGAAAAAGGATAAGACTTTGTAAAAAAACTGGGAGTCGCCTCCTTATTTCTAGGGAACAAGGAAACCACAAAAAGAGTTTTATTTTCAATAAAACATTGACTCCATATTTTAAGGAAAAACTTGGTCTTCGAATCAAAGTTGGATTCGGGGGCTAGGTTACGAAGTGGGAAGGTTCCAAGGAACTCTTTGTAGGCACCCACCTCGCCCTAATTAAAGGTCTCCTAATTAAGTTTGGGCTTTATCAAAATCTTTTCAAAAACAATCCTAGTATATCTAATCAATCACAAAATATGAATAATAATAATATAATAATAATATATAGTACGAAAGTATACACAATCCTAAGAGTCTTAGGAGACTAAAAGTCAACCTAAGATTGGACTTGCGTCCTATTGACTGCCTACGTACCTTATCAATTGCTTGACAAAGATCAAAGTCCACGTAGTTCGATTACATAGGACTCTCCTATTGTAACAAACCACATAATCGTAGATATTCTATCTTATCTTGGACTCTAGCTTCGAGAGTTTGAGTT